>JACXGI010002378.1:0-65083 GCA_016801175.1 Esox masquinongy | reverse complement strand
TGCAGGGCTTGGATGTTTTTCTTTGTAAGAAAAGGCTTCCGGCTTGCCACCCTACCCCATAGCCCATTCATATGAAGAATACGGGAGATTGTTGTCACATGTAGCACATAGCCAGTACTTGCCAGAAATTCCTGCAGTTCCTTTAATGTTGCTGTAGGCCTCTTGGAAGCCTCCCTGACCAGTTTTCTTCTCGTCTTTTCATCAATTTTGGAGGGACATCCAGTCCTTGGTAATGTCTCTGTTGTGCCATATTTTCTCCACTTGATGATGACTGTTTTCCCTGTGTTCCATGGTATATCTAATGCTTTGGAAATTCTTTTGTACCCTTCTCCTGACTGGTATCTTTCAACAATGAGATCTGTCTGATGCTTTGGAAGCTCTCTATGGACCATGGCTTTTGCTCTGAGATGCAACTAAGAAAATGTCAGGAAAATCCTACTAGAACAGCTGAACTTTATTTGTGATTAATCAGAGTCACTTTAAATGATGGCAGGTGTGTAATGACTTCTATTTAACGTGAGTTTGAATATGATTGGTTAATTCAGAACACAGCCACATCCCCAGTTATAAGAGGGTGTGCACAGTTATGCAACCAGGTTATTGTAAGGTTTTTATTTTTCATTTTTCCTCCTTGAAAATTTCAGTTTGTTTTTCAATTGAATTGTTCACATTACTGGTCACATTAAATGTGGAAAAAGTTTTGACATGATTTATCTTTGTCTCATTCTTTCACATCACAAAAACCTGACATTTTAACAGGGGTGTGTAGACTTTTTATATCCACTGTAACTATTGGTAATAGTGTAACTGTCAGGACTCCATTAAACAGATCAGATTTATAACACTTCTCATGGTCCTTTTCATCCCGCAATCAGCGGAAGGAACGACAATGACTAAGAAGATAGTGTAAGAATCTTTTGGATCTCCAAGTCTCTCATTATCAGCCTAATAGACCAAAAAAGTTATTTGGTCTATTATCATCTATTAGATTAAAATAGTAGTATTAGTATATTTTAGAAGTTGTAATGATATGATAAATATCCCTATGTTTAAAATTAACTTTTATTACTATTTTCTAATGATTTCTTTCGATCTATATTGATCCTTCATCTTGCCTCTTGATTATGACTCTGACCAATGAGTTGCGCTTGTGTGTTTTTTGTACAGAAAATAATTTTTAAATCTTCTGATAATACACATAATGAACATGGTTTTGGTGTTGGCTGTAAAGCATGATATGGTGTAGCATTTACTCTCAGTTAGAGTACTACGGTTCCTACCTATTCCCATCTTTATAACAAGTGTAGCCCGACTTAGATGGTTGTTTGAGAGAGTGATAGATTTCCCCAGGTGGGGGGGGCAGGATGCGTGGGGCCGGGACAGGAGGCGGAGAGGGGGGGCTGACTCAAATGAACAAAATGAGTCGAAAGATTCATTTTTATTACTGAACAATTTGAAAAGATTCGGATCAGTAAAGTGAGTCGAACTTCCCATCACTACTTGGTTAATTACCATTTATCCATAAACACATGTATTTGTTAAGCATAGAAGGGGCATTGCAAAAAAAGATTTTCACATTTATTGTTTTCCTGCATTTGTTGAATATGTACATCATCCACGAAAGATGGCTCCAATACTATACTTGAAAAGGAATATTTTGTCTTTCATATCTCAGGAAGAACAGTCCACACAACACTGGTGTGCTAGGATTAGTGGTAAATCAGATTAGTCTAAAATGTATTGATGAAGAATGGAGCAGGATTTACTTTGAAGGTAAGAAATAGCCTGACTGCAAACACTAACATTGAATTAAGGATTATAAAGCATATTATAATTTCTAAAACACCACACCTGGTCACAGCAGCAAAGAGGGACATCAAAAAGCGGAGACGGCACCGCCAGAGACAGGTTTGTTTCTAAATGTTTTGAGAACCATTGTTTTATATTAGATTGGAAGTGATGACTTAATTTTCTTACAACACAATTAAATAAGGCCACATGTAAAAATGGGTGTACATTCCTTTTAATATGTATTTAAATTTGTTTTAACACCTTTAGCTGCCTTAAATGTGAAGAGTATGACTTGCTGTAATGTTTGGAAAGCTCTAGCTTTTCACAGTTTGACGTTCTACTGCTTTGACATTGTGCTGTCCTCAACTATGTGTGCTCTACATATCTGGACAGTCAGCTAAACACCTTTTGTACATCAAGTACTCTGAAGACAGTTCTCTCAGTCCACAGGTTTATTGACTAGGAAAGGGTGAAACTGAGAAATAAAGAGAATAAATATAAACACACTTGGAAATATATTGTGTTCACATGAATAGAATTAACTATTTTTTTACCTTCCACACATGAATTATACAACAAATGATCATAGTACTTTAACATATAGTCATTGCTATGTATGTTTCCCAATGCGATTTAGATTGTCGGGTAATTAAACTTCAACCCCAAGTAGATGCACTGAGATTAGCTTGGTAAACATCTTGTATTAATAATCAAATAAAATTGCTCTTTACAGAAAAAATATTAAACTGCAATTGAAAATAAACATTAGACATTTTAATACTTACTGACAATGGCATAAGATGTGCCAGATGTCAACTAATTTAAACAGATATAACAGTTGTTAAAAAACAACTGTTCTCCATGCTTTCAGTAAGTACTTCCTGACTTTAGGTCACATGACAAGACAAATGAAATCTCCTGAGGTAAAGAACCTACCTACTTAAAGCAAACAGACACACAAATAAAATCCTTTATAACATAACCACAACTGCTACAGAACACTCCCCGTCTGGCGTGATGAAACGCCATTATAACTATGCATCTGGCGGGAGAAGAAGGACGGCCTCTGTAACAGGTCTAACAAAGAGTTTAGTTCCTTCTGATTTTGTGACCTTAACTTCAACTTTGCGAACCTTGCCATCTGAGCTAGGAAAGACCTGAGTGACAATTCCAAGAGGCTACTCGTTTCTTGCAACCTGACTGTTCTTGAGAAGAACAATGCTCCCAGATTTGATGTTCGGATGCCTAGATTGCCACTTCTAGCGTGGCTGCAGTGTTGGGAGAAATTGCTTCCTCCATCGGTCCCAGAAGTTGTTGGACAGGTGCTGCACCTGACGCCATAGGTGCTTGAAGAGGTCTGAAGCTCCGAACTCACCACAAGGAGCAGGCAGAATGTTCACTTTGTGTGAGAAGGGCAGCTGGGGTAAGAATGAACGAGTCGCTAGGGTCTGGCATTAATGATGGAAGCTACTTCCTCCATGAAGGTAACAAGTACCTCATGGGTAAGTTTGGTGTTCAGTTGCAAGAACATAGCATCTAGAATTCTTCTCGCAAGCCTGATCATCCTTTCCCATGTTCCGCCAAAATGGGAAGCATGTGGGGGGTTAAAGGTCCAGGTGCAGCCTTGTTCTGCTTTGTTGACGAATGCACCTTAAGTTCATTGCAGGCACCAACGAAATTTGTCCCACGATCAGAACAGATCTGTTTGACAGGACCTCAGACAGCGAGGAAACATCTGAGTTAATGAAGCTTGATGTGTCAAGGGACTCAATTACTTCAATGTGAACTGCTCTTACACACATACAGGTGAAGATTACAGCCCACCGTTTGTTGTGAGCAAGGCCCCCTCTAGTACGCCGCGAGGAAATGCTCCAAGGTCCAAACACGTCGAGCCCGACGTTTGTGAATGGAGAGTCAGTCGAAAGGTGATCTGCTGGAAGACTTGCCATTTTCTGAGTGTTCAAAGGAGCTCTCAGTCTCCTACATGTCACACACTGGTGTATGATGCTGCTCACTTTCCTCTTACCACCGGTTACCAAAGTAGCCTATGAATCAAGATGAAAACGGAGGCCGCTGGTGGAGGCTCGGCTTGCCCCCGTGCAAAACCTGCCATCTACAAAACCGACTATGGGAAGGTGATAGTGGAAGATGAGCTGTTAAACTTTATTGTGGTTAAAATGAATACACTCAGCCATGATGAAATTGTCTTGTTGGCAACCAACAACTTTTCATCTGAGTGGATTGAGGAGTCCAAACGGTTGCTGTTTGATGTATGCCCGGATACCACGCTACGCTGTATCGCACACAAAGGCCCACAGAAGGATGTGAATAATATCAAGGCATGTCTGAGGGTTCTAAATGAGTGTGGTGAAAATATTCTGAGGTTTGTTTCACATTACTTGGATGAACTGCCACCGGTCGGGTTTGGCAATATGGACGCCTCTGCGCTGCTTAGCTGAGTGGAGCAGCTGAGCCAAGAAGTCTCTGGTCTGAGGAGGGCATTGGAAATGCAGGCAGAAGTGGGTGAGAACTTCGGGGCAATTGTTGCTGCCATGGATCGCCGAGTGACAGCGGTGGAGATGCACCGTACATCGGGCTGCGACCCTGGGTCTGCTGGCGCCGCACGAGATGTGGTGCAGGGGCTAGCAGGCCCTGTTCATCAGGAGGAGTCAACAACGTCTCCCACTGGGAAGTCTTGTCTCCTGGGTCTGGGCACAGGGATTGCCAGCACCTCACGCGGGGAGGTGAAGGGGCTGGTGGACTCTGCTCAACAACGGGAGCTCCTGGATGCAGCAGTAACATCGCCACGGTCACAACTACAGTCCTCACAGTGGAGCGTTGATGTGAAAGGTCGCAAAAAGCCGGGCTCCCTTAAAACAACTGTGCCGCGGAAATCCAACAACAAACAAGCTCACTTGAAACGTGACCAGAGGAATGCGGGAATAATTGGAACTGGTACTGAAAGCAACATTGGGGTGGTGAAAACAAAGTTGGTGAATGTGTTTGCCACTAGGTTTTCTCCCACTCTGGATGCAGACACGCTACGTGAATATTTACTTGAGAAATTGGAGAACGGAACAGTGACGTGTCGAAAGATCGAGTCGGCCTGTAGCAGGTATGGCTCATTTCACATCACCGCTGAATGTAACAATGTTGCTGATATGTACGATCCAAAACTCTGGCCAGACGGGACTTATGTCCGTCGCTATTATGAGGCCCGTGGCCACAAGGCATTTGGTAGTGAGGTCGGGGGTGAACTGAATTGCCATGGTACACCTGCAGCTCCACATGAGAGCCAGCCTGCATAGTAGCTGCTATGATATGAATTAACCTATATGAACATCTGTGTTGTGTCTTATAATGTGCGTGTTCTGCGTGTTGGCCACAGTGAAACTGATAAATCACGCCGTATTGTTGTGGACAAATTGATGGACAGATGTGACATTTTGTGTGAAGGACTAAATTCTATACATAGGGACTTTCATGGGGCAGGTGAATCAACAACTGACCCAAGTGCTAAAGTTGTCCAGGGGAGAATCCCAGGGGGGGTAGCCACTATGTGGAATAAAAAATATGACCAGTTGGTTAATGTCATAAGATTGGGAGTTGACTGGGCTATTGGGCTTGAGCTATGTTGTAATGATAGGAAGATAATAATGTTGAATGTCTATATGCCACGAGTGCATACAAAATGAGGATGAGTACCTCAGTAGATGGGCATTTATCATGTCTTTTATTCAGGACAATTCTTCTACCTGCATCTATGTTGTTGGTGACATGAATGCTGATGTAACTGATGCCAATTTTTTATTTGGTAATCATCTCATGCAGTTTTGTTCAGACAGTGGATTGATTTTATCTAGTGAGGTACTGTTGCTTAATGATAGCTATACTTATATTAGCGAGGCCTGGCACTCTACTTCCTGGCTGGACCACTGCCTTTGTACAGTGGATGCCCATGACTCCATCGATGTGATGAAGATTGATTATGATCTGGCTACTACGGACCATATACACTTTAATGCATTTTTCAGTCATTCTGATGCTTTGTTAGGTAATATTAAGGTCCCAAGGGATGCCTTATTGTGTCGGGATATGACCTGTAAGAATGTACAACACTGTAAGGAGTTATGTTTTCTGTATGAGGCTATTGTGTAGTTTCTCAGTATCTTGAGCAGGCCTCTGCTTAAACATAGGACAAAGGTGTGCAATGCTAAGCCAGGTTGGAAAGATCATGTAGAAGAGCTCCATGCAGAGGCTCGAAATGCTTTTAAAAAATGGCTGAGTCAGGCAAAAGCAGGCATGGTCCCTTGTTTGAAAATAAAAAGTGCACTAATGGTAGGTTTAAATGTGCACTTCGCTATATTAAAAGAAATGAAAACACTATGAGGTCAGATTTCACTGGCATGGAAGCTGGAAAAAAATAATGTTAATGACTTCTGGAAAGAAATAAAAACTATGAATAACTGCAAAACAACTCTCCCATCTAATATAGATGGTGTGATTGGTCCTGATGAAATTGCACAGTTATAGCGGAAACAATATTATGAACTGCTAAACTGTGTAAAAAGTAATCTGTTTGTAGTGGATAATGTAGAGTTTAATGATAATGTTGTTGTCACTTCTGCTGAAATCCATGAAGCAATATTGAAGTTAAGAGATAATGAGGCCTGTGGTCAGGATAGTATTACAGCTGAACATCTTAAATTTGCTAGTAAGAAGCTGTGCCCTCTGGTAGCAATGTGCTACACAGGTTTTTTTGTACATGGAGTGTTACCTGATGCTATGTTATCTGTTGTGCTAGTACCAGTTATTAAAGATAAAGTGGGGAAGCTGAACAACTCAGATAATTACAGGCCAATAGCTCTGGCCAGTGTTATGTCCCAAGTGCTGGAGACAGTTCTATTGTGTAGACTTGAGAGGTATGTCCTGTCTACAGATAACCAATTTGGTTTTAAAAGAAAGCATGGCACTGATTTATGTATTTTTGCACTAAAGGAAAGAGAGAAAGAGAAATATTTAGAGAAATATAATAGGCAAAATTCCACAATGTTCATGAGCTTCATTGATGCTTCTAAAGCATTTGATCATGTTAATCACAATGAATTATTTTCAAAATTGTCTAAAAGTGGGGTCCCTGGTTTTTTAATAAGAATCTTGGTGTATTGGTACTCGCATCAGACAATGAGAGTTAGATGGGGGAATGTAACATCTGTTCCCTTCCTAGTGACCAATGGTGTCCGCCAGGGCGGAATTCTGTCTCCTTTTCTTTTTAATATGTACATGAATGATTTGTCGTTGATTTTAAATGCATGTGGTACAGGCTGTAGGGTTGGTGATTCACTAATTAATCACCTTATGTATGCAGACGATTTGGTCATCTTTAGCCCATATAGTGCTGGTCTCCAACAGATTCTGAGATTATGCACACAGTATGGTGCTGATTTTGACATAAAATACAATGCCAAAAAGAGTAATATCATGATTATCAGGAGTAGAGAAGACAGACAGTCAACCTTCCCTGACTTCTGTCTGTCAGGCACTGCACTTAGGTGTGCAGTGAGATTACATATTTGGGCCATATTATTGCAAATGACCTGTCTGATGATAAGGATATCTATAGGCAGCGTCGGAACCTGTATGCTCAAGCGAATATGCTGTGTCGTAAGTTTAGCATGTGCTCTGTATCTGTGAAGATCTCACTATTCACAGCGTATTGTACACCCTTGTATACTGCCTACCTGTAGTGCCGTTATAAGCAAGGCAGCATTAGAAAACTCATAGTGGCTTATAATGACAGCGTGAGGCTGCTGCTGAGAGCCCCAAGAAGCTCCAGTGCAAGCCATATGTTTGTCAGTGTCGGGGTACCTACCTGCTCTGCTGTTTTACGTAACTTGATGTATAGATTTATGTGTAGGATATCTGAATCGGAAAATGATTTGATTACTGTTCTGGCTAACCCTGTACGCAGGTCTGTCAGATTTACTTCCAGGCTGTGGAACCATTGGCGAACATGTCTGTATGTCAGACACTGAACATTGTGGAAGGTATTGTATTTTTTGTATTATTATTTTTTGTATTTTGTATTTAATGTTATACTCTGTGTGTTTTTTCTTGTGATATGGATCCCCCTGATATGGATCCCCCTCTGAAATAATAATAACATTTTTATCCAAAAGCCAGCTGCACGGACAGCCCCTTCTGTGAATAGACGTCCTTGATGATGAGTCTGTTCATGATGGTGTTTCCAAATTAAGGATGCAATATGATGCTTGGCAGGGATTATCAATGGATTCTTTTCCTTACAGATGAAGCTTGAGTTGTGAATACAACTGCCAACCCTCAGAAGGCCGAGGTTATCAATGAACGCATCCAGATTTTTCAGAGGGCTGCTCTTGTGAACCTGCTCTTTTGAATGCATTTAATTTCATGAGCATAGACTTCCTCCCGTGTTGCTCGGATGATTATATTTTTAGCCTCATTGGACTCTGCGACTGTGACTTCTGCTTTGCACTGGTGCTAGCCTTTACATGGGCTACTCTTTGCAGAGGTTGTGTTGAAAAGGTGAGCAATATGTATAAGACGAGAGATAGCTCTAGTCAGTGACCTCCAGGAGGAAAACTTGGCAAAACGCTGAGAACCAAGTTGCTATGCTGAGGTTTCAGTGCTCAAAGTGGAAACTTGGGGGCAAATGTCTGCATCCGAACATGGGTCGACAAGATTGTAAGTGCTCTCAGAGAGGGTTTACTGTGAAATGAGCAGAAACTGGGGCCCAGTAAGCCAGCTGGTGTCTTTTAGATGACACGTAGCGACAGACCGGGTAGCATGGTCTGCAGGGTTCTGCCCTGCACATAGAGCCACAGGTCTGGTCGAGAAGATCTGCAGATCCGTAGTACTCTGTTACTCACATAGACATAAAAGTGTCTGGCCTCATTGTAAATGTAGCCCAGGACCACTTTGCTGTCCGTGTGGTAGGTTGTAGCATCCAGTTGAAGATCTAGCTCTGTTGCACCTAGATCAGCTAACTCCACTGCTAACACAGCTGCACAAAGTTCAAGCCTCGGTATGGTGTGCTCAGGTTGTGGAGCTAACTTGGCTTTTTCCATGATAAAGCCAATGGAGTGGTTTCCTTTGTCGTTAATGACTTTCAGATAGGCGACTGCGCCAATAGTGATTGATGAAGCATCCAAGAATATGCACAATTCGCTTCTTGTTGCTGCTGAAGGTGAAGATTCTGTGTAGCATCTGGCGATACGAACAATTGACAAATCTTTAAGGGAATCTCTCAAAGTCCATGCCACAGCCATCTCTTGAGGCAATGGAGAGTCCCAGTCGCCCTTCTCTGCAGTGAGTTCCCTTAGGATGGACTTTCCCTGGATAGTAACTGGTGCTGCAAATCCAAGAGGATCATAGAGGCTATTGATGATGGACAAGACACCCCGTCTAGTGAAGGGTTTCACTTCCTCAGAGACCTTGAAAACAAAGCTGTCCTTCTGAAGATCCCAATTTAAGCCAAGACTGCGTTGAATGGGCAGTGTGTCCGCATCCAGGTCAAGGTCTTTAAGATCGTTTGCATGATCTTGAGATGGAAAGGCCTTCATTACCTCCTTGCTACCGGAGGTGATTTTGTGCAATCTGAGATTTGATTTGATGAGATTTGATCTGTTGCAATAGACCGACGACAGCTTTGACTGTAGGAAGGGACTTAAGGCCGTCATCTACATAGAAATCCAGAGTTACGAACTGTTTGACATCGGGGTCAGCACACAGCTCACTACTTTCAACGGACTGGTGTAGACCATATATAGCCACTGCTGGGGAAGGACTATTGCCAAAAACGTGAACCTTCATTCGGTACTCTACAATGTCTTTGGAGAGGTCGTTATCTCGAAACCAGAGGAACCGAAGAAAGTTCCTTTATATCCCGTTCAAGAAGGAGCATGATGGGAGCATCTGGATCAAGGTCCGGTATGAGATGAACAACTGACTTTAAGTGAGCATGACGGAGAGCTGCACTGGGTGTCGGAATCTCGGATGTGTTGTTTAGAATCTCATTGCATTCAATGAGGCTGGGCAATGAAAAGCTGATCGTTCCATCCAGAGATTCCACTTTGTAACCACTGGCTCTTTTTCCAATTGTATCCTTTATTCCAGCACACGTCTTCAGAGAGTATGGTGCGCTTGGACCTTAGTCATTGAATATTTCAAAGAACTCAGATCGTACAAGAGATCTATTACTCTGCTCATCTAGTATTGCATATACCTTGTCTCGATGTCCTGCTGGATAAACTTTTACAAGGCAGATCTTTGAGCAGGACCTGTCTGTTAGGTCTCTGCCACAAACCTGTGTACATTTGGTGGTGACATGAGATGATGGTGAAGCATCGTCCTCACCACCATGCTCTGGAGCAGGGGCTGCCTCATTACTCCAGGGAGCTGGTCCAGGGTGGATAGCAGTATGGTGCATCTCAGAGCCGCATTCAGCACAACGCAGATTGAATTTGCAGTTCTATGCCATATGTAATGAAGAGGTGCAGCATCTGAAACAAATTTTCTGTTCTTTTATGTATGTCTTACGCTCTTCAATTGGCTTCTTTCGAAAGATGCGACATTTCCAAAGGGGGTGCAGCTTTCGGTGAATGGGGCACAGTTTATCCTTGTTGCCTGATTTCATTTCAAACCCCTCTGGGTCAGAGATGTCTTCCGGAAATATCTCGGTTTTGTGTACTGAAACTTGGTGGTTTGACTTCCAAGGCATTCTCTCTGTCTTGAGAGGTGTGTCTGTCAAAGTCAACAAAAAAGGCAAATGGAGGAAAAGGAACATGGTAACGGCGTTTGTGGGATGCTCCAACTGATGCCCATTTGTCCTGTAGATTTACTGGTAGCTTTAGTACGATAGGGTTGACGCCTCTTGCAGTGTCAAGGAAGGAAAGGCCGGGAAGGTCTCCTTCCGCCTTGGCTGATTGGAGTTCCATAAGTCACTTAAATGTCTTAATTTTGGATAGACTTTGTTCGTTATCTTCGGGAAGCTATCAATTCGCTTGAACAGAGCATCCTCTATCACTTCTGCTAAGCCATAACATTGCTCCAGTCTTTCCCAAATCATTGTTGCTCCTGATTTTGGGTTGTTTATTTGTATGGCTCTCATCTGTTCTGCATGTTCAGCTGACTCCTTGCCGAGCTATTTAAACAGAAGATCCATTTCTTCACTTGGCGTCAAGTCTAAACCACTTGTCGCATTCTGGAAGGAGCGTTTCCATGCTCTATAATTCTGGGGCTTGTTGATAAACTGAAGTAGGCCCGTTGCTACCAGTTCGCGACGGGCAAAGTGCCTTACAAAGTCTGTAATGGTTAAATTGTCATTTATGGGGTCTGGGGGTTTGGGATTGCATATGGGAGCACTGTTATAATTGTTTGCAAATGTGTTTATCTCTGTGTTGATCTACAGCAGCTTCCAAGGACTCTGCTCCGGCAGCAGCAGCAGCAGTCTCTTTTTCACATTTTAGCAAGTCTATGGATGCTTCTAGCTTAGCCTTCTCCAAGTCCACAGATGCTTTCTCCATTTTTAAAGCCATTTCCTTTCCAGCAAAGAAGAGAGAAGCCTTTGCTGCTCCTGCTTTGGCTCTTGCTTTGGCCACAGCAGAGCCAGTTGATGAAATGCTTGAGTGGATGGATGAACACGTAGCATTGGACCTAGTCTTTAACGAAGATGTTTTCTCCGACATGGTGCAGTTGACTTTCTGCGTGTCACGCCGTTAGTAGTGTCCGTTGTCAGCCTGGACTGCGTTATCCTGCCAGCTTGAAGCTATCATTTCAATGTGCTGTCCTCAACTATGTGTGCTATACATATCTTGACAGTCAGCTAAACGCCTTTTGTTCATCAAGTACTCTGAAGACAGTTCTCTCAGTCCACAGGTTTACTGACTAGGAAAGGGTGAAACTGAGAAATAAAGAGAATAAATATCAACACACTTGGAAATATATTGTGTTCACATGAATCGAATTAACTCTTTTAGTCTTTACCTTCCACACATGAATTATACATCAAATGATCATAGTACTTTAACATATAGTCTTTGCTATGTATATGTTTCCCAATTTAGATTGTCAGGTAATTAGACTTCTACCCCAAGTAGATGAACTGAGATTCGCTTAGTAAACATCTTGTATTAATAATCAAATAAAATTGAAAAAATATTAAAATGCAATTGAAAATAAACATTAGACATTTTAATACTTACCGACGATACTATCAGAGGCATAAGATGTGCCAGATGTCAACTGATTTAAACAGATGAAGAAAAAACAACTGTTCTCTATGCTTTCAGTAAGTACTTCCTGACTTTTGGTCACATGACAAGACAATTGAAATCTCCTGAGGTAGAGAACCTACCTACTTAAAGCAACACACACACAAATAAAATACTTTACAACATAACCACAACTGCTACAGAACAGACATCGTCAATTTATTGTCTACTGTACTTTCATAGGCTTTGGCTAGTTGGCTGAAAGAACTCTCAGCTGAAGAGAAGCAGTTTGCCAGGGCAACTGAGGACATGATGTCATGATGTGGAGACTGACCCTGATGGATTTTTGGTTTCCTCTCTGAGCTGGCACTTGGTTGAGTTTGAGTACCTGATCAAATCAGCTGACAAACGAAGGAGAACCAACTGCTCTTATGAGGAGAAGAGGCGTCACCAAAACGAAAACTGTTCCACTCGTCCACGACCACCACTGCTCTACCCTGGACACCTGATTGCTCAGAACATTTGAAGAGAAGAGAAGAGAAGCTGTGGTTTGCTGGGGCAACTGAGGACATGATGTCTGATGTGGAGACTGGGTTTTTGGTTTCCTGATCAAATTAGCTGACCGGTGAAGGACACTAACTGGACTGACTTTGCGCGCACACACACACACAAACTTAAGTCTCAATTGCTGCTACCATTCTCTCCACTTTACTTTATGTAGTTTTACATTTTTAATATCTTTATTAGGGCCAACCTGAAAATGTGCATTTAGATGGCAAAAAATTACCACAAACTGCGGGTTGAGGAGCACTTCAACAGCAGCTCCAAACGCTGACGCATGTGGCAGGGCATCCAAGCCATCACAGACTACCGGCCAAAAAACCCTACCCCCACAGCCAGCAACGTCTCCTTCACCGACGAGTTAAACAGGTTCTATGCCCGCTTTGACAGGGTCAACAAAGAGCCAGCCATTACAGATGAACTCCCCCCAGACCACCCCCCCATCTCAGACTATCCACCGCAGATGTGTCATCTGCGCTGAGCTGGGTGAATGCACGCAAGGCTGCTGGTCCTGATGGCGTCCCCGGGCATGTGCTCAGAGCATGTCACTAGCCTGGCGGTTGTCCCGACGTGTTTCAAGACTGCAACCATTGTACCAGTGCTAAAGCAGTCGACTGCATCTAGCCTGAATGACTTCCGACCTGTCGCACTCACCTCCATAACCCCTACAAGTGCTTCGAAAGACTAGTTCTGGCCCACCTTAAGTCCTGCCTCCCCCCAACACTGGATCCCTACCAGTTTGCCTACTGGTCGAATAGGTCTACAGAGGATGCCATCTCCACAGCTTGACACTTTGCCCGGACCCACCTGGACAAAACCAACACCTATGTGAGAATGCTATTCATAGACTTCAGCTCAGCGTTCAACACGGTCATCCCCTCCAGGCTGGTCAACAAACTCCATGACCTGGGGATCAGCCTCTCTCTGCAACTGGACTTTGGACTTCCTAAAAGACCCCAGTCTGTCAGGTTAGACAACTTCACCTCCTCCACCCTGATTCTGAACACTGGTGTTCCACAAGGCTGTGTGCTGAGCCCTCTCCTGTACTCCCTCTTCACCCACGCCTGTGTTCCTGTACACAGTTCCAAGACCATCGTCAAGTTCGCAGAACAGTTCCAACACCATGGCGGTGGGCCTGATCAGTGACAATCACGAGTCAGCCTACAGGTCAAGCGCCTGGCGGCATGGTGCGCTGACAACAATCTGGCCCTCAACGCAAAGAAAACCAAGGAGCTCTTTGTGGATTACAGGAAGTCTAAAGGCTGCAGTCACACCCCAGTTATCATGGATGGCACTGAGGTGGAGCGTGTGTCCAGTTTCAAATGCTTGGGTGTCCACATCTCCAAAGACCTCTCCTGGACCCTCAACACCTCAGCCCTGGTCAAAAAGGCACAGCAGCGCCTCTACATTTTGAGGAGGCGGAAGAAAACCCACCTGTCCTCCAAGATCCTTTTACTGCTGCACAATCGAGAGCATTCTGACTAACTGCACCAGAGTGTGGTTTAGCGGTTGCTCCGTAGCCGACCAGAAGGCCCTTGCAGCAGGTGGTGAAAACCGCCCAGCACATAATTGGTACCCAGCTTCCAGCCATCGTAGACCTTCAGCGCAAGCGGTGTCTGCGCAGGGCTTGCGGGATCATCAGGGACCCTTCACATCCATGCCACAAACTGTTTGCCCTCCTACAATCAGGCAGGCGGTACAGGTCTCTTCGTTTCCACACTAGCAGGCTCAGGAAGAGTATCTTTCCATCTACTGTAACCCTGCTGAACTCTGTGACCCATCACTAACCATACCCCCCCCCGCCGCCTCTCAGGGACCTTGCTGCCCTACTCCCTTTGTACTACTCTGACACTGCCTTGCATAGTCTGATAATGGAAGTTTTCAGTTGTTACTGGTACGTGTCTACCACAGGAACCTCACTGCTGTTATCCCTGCATTTCAGTTGCGCATACACTTTGCACATTCAATTTGCCTCTTTGCACATTTAGAATTGCCCTCGTACTTGCATTTTTACAGTTGTTACATAGGCATGTTTCCCTTAGGGACCTCAGTGCTGCTATCTCTGAATCCCGGTTGCACATGCTACCTTAGTCCTTCATTTGCCTCGATTGCACATCTCGAATGCCACTTAGAACTGCCATTTGTACCCGCCCAACTATTATCCCACTTGTAACATACACTATACTTAATACTTGTACATTTTCTGCCCTCCTCTATTTGCCTTAATTGCACATTTAGTATTGCCATTTGTACTGCATTTGCCTCCATTGCACATCTGTACATTCCACTTGTAATATACTTATACTTAATACTTGTACATACTTGTGCATTTTCTGCCCTTTTCTATTTGCCCTTCTGGTTAGATGCTAACTGCATTTCTTTGTACTGTACTTGGTCAGTGACAGTAAAGTTTAATCTAATCAATAGGGCAAAAATGAGGAGTTTTGCCAAAATACCATGAGAACATTAACATTCCTAACCGTGGGGATCAGACTCTTGACTATTGTTATTCACAATTACAGAACAGCTACAAACTCCTCCCACGCCCGGCCTTTGGTAATGTGGATCATACCTCCATTCTTCCCCTCACAACTTACAAATGTCTAAAACAGGATAAACAGGCAGTTCAGTGCTGGAATAAGGAATCCATTACCACTCTCCTGGACTGCTTTGAAACAACAGATTGGGAGACGTTCTGTGTTGCAGCTGTTGGGGACATTGATGAATACACAGACTCTGTCTCAGCACATATATCTCCTAGTGCACCGATGATGTCATCCCGAAGGTAAATGTTTGGACTTTCCCCAACCAAAAGCCCTGGGTTAATGGTAATGTCCGTGCTTTGCTCAGAGCATGTTCCTCTGCTTATAGTTCCGAGGACCTGGAGGCTTGAGGAGGTCTAGATATGACCTACGGAAGGCGATCAGAGATGCAAAAAGAGACTACAGGGATAAGCTGGAGTCTAACTAATAATCATAATAATAATCCATTATATTTATATGGCGCTTTTCAGGGACGCAAAGACGCTGTACAAAAGTGACATGGAACAGAAAACAAACAGAAACAAAAGAAATACTATGAGAAAACAACAAAGATTGAGAGTGTGGGATTTGGCTATGGGTAGGCGATTTTGAACAGAAGAGTCTTGAGGCATTGCTGGAAGATGGGGATAGTCTCAGTCACGGATTGTTTTGGGGAAAGAGTTCCAGAGCCTAGGAGCAACCCTTGAGAATGCCCTGTCACCAAAGCCTTTGAGCTTGGACTTGGGGATTATGAGGTGGCCTGCAGTACTGGAACGGAGTGTGTGTTGGTTGATATGGAAGAAGAAGGTTGGAGAGGTAGTTAGGGGCAATATTGTTTAGGGCTTTATATGTCAATAGGAGGATCTTGTAGTTGATGCGTTGGGAGATAGAAAGCCAGTGTAACTCACACAGGATAGGGGTGATATGCTGCCGGGACTTGGTGTGTGTGAGTAGTCTGGCTGCAGGGTTTTGAACCATTTGGAGCTTATGGAGGGATGTAGATTTGATGCCAGTGAGTAGGGAGTTGCAGTAGTTAAGACAGGAGGTTATGAATGCATGTATTAGGGTTTCAACAGCAGGACGGGAGAGGGAAGGTCTGAGTTTGGCAATGTTGCGGAGATGGAAGAATGAAGATTTTACAGTCTGTTTGACGTGCTGATCAAAGGAGAGTGTAGAGTCCAGAATGACGCCAAGGTTACGTGCATGGGGGATGGAGAAACAACAGTGTCATCGATGCTGAGATTGAAAGTGCCAGTTTTGGTGAGGGTGGATTTGGTTCCAATGAGTATGAGTTCTGTTTTGTCACTGTTTAGTTTAAGGAAGTTGTCCTTCATCCATGCTTTTATTTCAGTCAGGCAGGATTCAATATGGGTCAGAGGTGGGTTGGTGAGAGACTTTGTGGCTAGATATATTTGTATTTCATCAGCATAGCAGTGGAAATTAAGGTTGAAGTGACAGAGGATTTGACCAAGGGGAAGGATGTAGATGATGAAGAGTAGCGGACCAAATACTGAGCCCTGGGGGACTCCTTGAGTGACTGTGGCTGAGTCTGAGTTTAGGCCTACCATAACTACCATAGCTCTGACCCAAGACGCCTTTGGTGTGGACTGCAACACATCACAGACTATAAAGGGAGAAACAGCAATGATGCCCATCCTGCCGCCTCTCTCCCTGACGAGCTCAACACCTTCTATGCGCAGTTTGAGGCGACCAACACCACACACATCTGCTCCACCCTTCCTGACACCTTGGACCCCTTTCAAATTGCATACTGCCCCAATAGATCTACAGACGATGCCATCATCCTGACGACACACACCGCCCTCTCCCACCAGGAAAAAGGCAACACGTAGATGAGGATGCTCTTCGTGGACTTCAGCTCAACATTCGACACTATTGTGCCTCCTAAGCTCAGGGCCCTGGAACATAACTCCTCCCTTTGCAATTGGTTCCTAGACTTCCTGACAAGCAGACCCCAGGTGGTGAGAATGGGCAACCTTTCCTCCTCTGCACTGTCTCTGAGCATCAGAGCCCCCCAGGGCTGCATACTCAGTCCCCTCCTGTATTCCCTGTTCACACATGACTGCGTGGCCACACACAGTTCCAGCGTCGTCCTTAACACTACAACCGCCAGGCCTTTCAGACCAACAGTATATGCCAGAGCCGAAAGCTGGTTCTCATCATTAGCATACGAATCGACCCCATTAGCATACACATTCTCCTCCGCAGCATCACCATCTAGCCAGAGCATCAGTTCATCAACTGGTTCGTCATCAAATTATATAGAATAGTCTAAAAAATAATGAATTGTTTTAAATGGTTAATGAATTTCAAAAAATATAAGAATGTGTTTGTATTGAAAGTCTTATCATATGAAAAAAAATGACTAAAAAAAGAATACATAGAATAATTATTTCTAAGAATACAGGCTATAGTATTTTCATTTGTTTATTAGGCCCTACAAATGTACAAAATTAAAATTACACAACACTTAAATTATTCAAAGATAAATCCATTAGAATTTAGTTTTCATTTTGATCTCATTTTGATGATGTACATGGTAAAATAAGAGACATTATCGACCAGTTTACGACGATCAAAGGATAAACGCATGAATAGACGTACATTGGCCTAAAGCACAGTCGCTTGATAAACACGATAAATTTCAAAGAATGAATAACACATAGGCCACAGCCTATTCGTATAAATAAAATTGGTAGATCCAAGGTTATGTAGCCCCTCTTCAATTTAAAACATTGCAGTGTATTACTCAATAAATTTTATATGTAAATTTGATTAGCAGAGTAAAAGGATAATTAAAGGATGATCTACAGTAGCCTACGCTGTCACGGTGCCTCCCGTGATCGCCTCCCTCTGAGGAATCTCGACTACATTGTTCCCTGACGCCAGCCTATTAGCCACCACTGTCCATTTTTCCGGTTGCTACTGTAGCACCGCATTCACGGAACACCCTGGACTCTCCAATATTACACACACCTGTTCCTCATCACATCACCCCGGACATCCCATGATTATGCTCACCGGATCCTTACTACTACAGCCTATAACTGCCCTTGTGTTTGTCAGAGTCTTTGTGGAGTATTGTCTGCAAGATGGCCGTGTGTATTAGTTGTTTTTCTCGCCTAGTTTGCTTGTTCCTTTGTATCAAGTTGTAGCCGTTTTGGCCTTCATTGTATTATGCTTTTCGGCTTAGTAAACCCTTGTTTCACCATTCATCCTGTGCCTGGGCTCCTTGCTTACCACACTGTGACATACATGAATTACGAAATTTAAAAATATAAATTTGATTAGCCAAGTAAAAGGATTATCAATGGATAACTTACAGTAGTGTCTCGTAGTGGCATTTGCGGTCGCTGTTGGTTTGTTTCTTTTTTTTTCAAGGAGGCACGGGCATTGGAGGTGGCGGCTCATTAATCATAATCAGATGAAGACCCGACATCCGAGACGTTGATTTCGGGATCTATTTCTATCTGACTTCATCTCATCTACGTTTTGCAGTACCTGCAATGCTGTCAGGGCGTCGAATCGTCGGGTTTTGTTTGTCACTGTGAACTAAACGCTGTAAATGGTGTCTGAGTTGTGTCTGACTTGCTCACAGAGTTCAGAATATAAACAATTTCTCCCCTCATCATCATTCTTCATCATTACACTTCAGTCAAATGCATAGGTGTGTCTGGGTTGATCAGGGGGTTATCGCACAATCATCCATTGATGTCACTGCTATTTCATTGCCATTCATTAGATTAGATTAAACTTTGTCATTGAACCAGTACAGAACAATGTATGTTATAAGTGGGATGTATACATGTGCAAATTGAAGGCTCAAGGTGGCAGCAATGAGGTTCCCGTGGTAGACATGTGCATGTAACTACTGAAAAAGAATGTCAACAACATGTACACAATTTCAAAGAATGAATTACAGTAGCCTACAGGAAAATATAGAAAAGTCATTTGTTGATTGTATTGATAAAAAACAGTAACGTGTAATACATTTGCTGAATTGATAATTGGTGATTGTTGGTATTTTGTTTCGTGAATAATTATATAGCGTAATACATTTGTAGAATCTTCAGTAAAATAAGCGTGTCAGGTCTTGGCTGGGGTGCCTCTAGGCATCTCTACGTGCCTGGAGGCCACAGTCAGGGCCTGACTGCAGAGGGCCTCATGGCATCTCTGGGTGCTTATGTTTAATTATCCCCAGTCGGTGGCAGCTGCTCCCTATTGCCTCTGATTGGGGATCCTATTTAAGTTGCCCTTGTTTTCACCTTAGTTTTGTTGTTCATTGTTTGCGTGTATGCTTCAGTTTTGCGGTTCGACTCCTTTTGTTGTTTTTGGTTCAGTTGTAAGCAATGAAGGATGATTTATTTAAACCCTGCGCCTGTGTCCTGCCTCCCTCCGCACCACGACAAAGCAGAGAAAATTTAAAGAGAGATGATGGGATGTGTATGCCATTTAGTTTGTCTTTACTTTTGTTTCTCTCCTACTCTCCTAAGATAAACGGTAATGTGTAATACCTTTACTGAATTGGTATTTGGCGATTGGTAAAGACTGTCTGGTATTTAGTTTCTTAAAAAAATATTTAGACTTACATTTTCGATTTATATTTGAAGAATTAGCCTACACAATAAGCTGAATCTCCTACTGAAAACGGTAAGGTGTGATACATATTTTGAATTGTCAAGTAGCCTATATCATTTGTATTATGTTTCAATAATAGCCTAATTAAATTGTTGAATGTTCATGGAAATCTTTTATTTCATTTGTAAGTTCATTCAAATTCAATCAAGACTATCGTTCATCTGGGAGTATTGCACACTCATCCATTGACGTCATGCATTCAGTGAGGGGTAATTAGTGCCTGGGTACCATCGCTGGGTGCAGTGGGCAGTTGACCGATTAAGGAGGAAAACGGTAAAAAAAACAGGTGAAAAGTCTCTAAATAGTTTTCTGTTTGTGAGTTTAGAATTCTGACAATGGAACGATGTAATATATACCGATCAGCCATAACATTATGACCACTGACAGGTGAAGTGAATAATGGCGCCTGTCAGTGGCACCTGTCTCGTTATTATGGCACCTGTCAGTGGGTGGGATATATTAGGCAGCAACATTCTGTCCTCAAAGTTGATGTGTTAGAAGCAGGAAAAATGGGTAAGCATAAGGATCTGAGCGACTTTGACGTGGGCCAACTTGTGATGGCTAGACGTCTGGGTCAGAGCATCTCCAAAACTGCAGCCATTGTGGGGTGTTCCCGGTCTGCAGTGGTCAGTACCTATCAAAAGTGGTCCAAGGAAGGAAAAGCGGTGAACCAGTGACAGGGTCATGGGCGGCCAAGGCTCATTGATGCACGTGGTAAGCGATGGCTGGCCCGTGTGGTCCGATCCAACAGACAAGCTACTGTAGCTCAAATTGCTGAAAAGGTTAATGCTGGTACTGATAGAAAGGTGTCAGAACACACAATGCATCGCAATTTGTTGCGTATGGGGCTGCGTAGCCACAGACCAGTCAGGGTGCCCATGCTGACCCCCCGTCCACTGCCGAAAGTGCCTACAATGGGCATGTGAGCATCAGAACTGGACCACCAAGCAATGTAAGAAGGTGGCCTAGTTTGATGAATCATGTTTTCTTTTTACATCATGTGAATGGCCGGGTGCATGTGTGTCGCTTACCTGGAGAACACATGGCTTTAGGATGCACTATGGGAAGAAGGCAAACTGGCAGAGGCAGTGTTCTGCTGGGAAACCTTGGGTCCTGCAGTTCTTGTGGATGTTACTTTGACACCTACTACCTACCTGAGCATTGTTGCAGACCATGCGCACCCTTTCATGGCAACAGTATTCCCTGATGGCATTGTCCTATTTCAGCAGGATAATGCACCCTGCCACAAAGCAAAAATTGTTCAGAAATGGTTTGAGGAACACAACAATGAGTTCAGTGTGTTGACTTGGCCTCCAAATTCCCCAAATCTCAATCCAATCAAGCATCTGTGGGATGTGCTGGACAAAAAGGTCCAAGCCATGGAGGCCCCACCACGTGATCTTACAGGACTTAAAGGATCTGCTGCAAACATCTTGGTGCCAGATATCACAGCACACCTTCAGCGGTCTAGTGGAGTCCATGCCTTGATGGATCAGGGATGTTTTGGTGGAAAAAGGGGGACCTACACAATATTAGGCAGGTGGTCATAATGTTATGACTGATCGGTGTACACATATTTAAGAAAAGTAATGGAAGAGGAGGGTGTAGCTTTTAAAATTACAGTTTTGTCTTAATTACAAACACCAATTCCCATAGACATTTGGCAGTCCTAGTTTTAAGTTTGTGGATGACACCACCATCCTGGGTCTCATCGCCAACAACGATGAGACTGCTGACAGAGGAGGTAGGGGACCTGGCTACATTGTGCTAGGACAACAACCTCTCTCTCAACGTCTGCAAGACTAAGGAGATGATTGTGGACTTCAGGAAGCGGCAGAGGGGGGATCATGCCCCGATACACATCGATGGAGCTGAAGTGGAGAGTCTCCGACTTCAAGTTCCTCTGTGTGTTCATCAAAGATGACGTCACCTGGTCCAGGGAAGCAGACTTGGCAGTAAAAACAGCCCAAAAACGCCTGTACTTCCTTAGGAGACTCAAGTTGTTTGGCATGTCTGTAACAACTCTCACCAACTTTTACAGGTGCACCATTGAGAGCATCCTCTCAGGCTGCATTACTGCCTAGTATGGCAGCTGCTCCACTGCTGATCGCAAGGCCCTCCAGAGGGTGGTTGCACGGAGGGGAGATGGCAACGCATCATCAGTTGCCATCTCCCCTCCGTGCAAGGCATCTACCGCACACGATGCCTTAGGAAAGCAAGAAACATCATAAAAGTACACTACAGCCACCCAGGCTATGATCTGTTCACACTGCTGCCATCTGGTAGACATTACCAGAGCATCAGGGAATGCGCTTCCAGACTCACAATTTTTTTTTTTTTACCCCAGGCTATAAGGCTTCTCAACCAGCAACAATGATCTATGATCATATTGATCACTTCAAAAGCTCTGATGACTTTCTATGCACATTTAATGTACATTAGCATATTTTAATGTACCATTCATAGGCACTATTACACTTTATATTTCTTTCATATTGTTGATATACCCCTTTTCTACACTCTTGGAATTGCTGTTAGTTTACATTGTTAACATTGTTTTTTTTACAATTATTTTTTTCTATTTTTTGCTTTCTATTGTTCTTAATGCTTACTGCGTAGATGTTGCGTGCCATGTCATAAGAATTTCATTGCTCAGAACGACACTGTTATTTTGTGCATTTGACAATAAACAAGACTTTAAAATTATCCTTATCCTCAAGAGGATGGCGCAAGCTATTTCCCTGACAACAATGAAGATTAACTGCCATAAAAACGTAGACATCTAGCTGTTATAAAATGTATTTTGTCCTTAGACAAAATAAATAATTAAAATAGCTACTGTCCTAACAAATGTAGCTAGTTGAATTTATCGCTAAAGAAGTCTTCCATATTACTAACCACAAGATGCCACTGTCCCAGGCAAGTAAATTTACAAGTTCTAGAGCACAGTCAGCTATTTGCTAATTGCTCTAACCTTCAGTCCTATATCGACATTCAGTGAGCAATACGAACAGTTTACAATGAACACGCTGGACCCAACAGTATGTGTCACGTGATTTACATGCATCTAGCCAAAAACTGGGATTGGCTACATTTAGTAGTCCTATTAAGCCTGGTGATGAATGTGCTTATATTATTTGAAAATAAAATGACATATTTGATTACGTTTTTTAAGTATTTTAAAAAATCAAATTGCAATCCCCCCCAAAGTATTTTGTTACAAATTACATCTGATTATTTTCCGTCCAGCAAAATACAAATTCCAAAAAACACAAAAGTATATAAATACGTATTTTAAATATATTTAATTGAAATAGTGCCCATCTCTGTTTACATTGCTGCTTGAAAGTATGTGAACCTCTTGTACAATTCTAGATTTTTTTTGTATTCACCATGAAATCTTAATTTAATCAGCACCAGTCTTTTTTTATCTAACTTAAGGTATATAGACACAAATCCCATGTTTATAGACACAAAACCCATGTTACTGCAGATGTAACCATTTTGGAAAATGTGATTACGTTTACTGTGAATATACCATCAGTGCTATTATGTTCCGTATCAACATATGCCAGTGCTATTGGTCCTTAATGACTCACAATTACTTTCAGTGCCAATATATGAGAAGTGCGATTTACTTACCATCGGAAACCAGCCAACAGTGGGCAGTTATGCACATATTAATAGTTAAATGAAGTGGCAGTTTGGTAGGGCATTGTGGTCGGGGATGGTGGACAGGCATTTTTGCAACCGACTTTCTGTCCAATGGTTGCGAGTTTAATTCCAGCGATTGGCGAGACATATTTTGTTGGGGAATTGTGTTTTTTAGACAAGCTTTTTCAGTTTTTGTAACCTTACCACTAACATTCATCCTTAATTATTCATCCCGGGTCGATCAGTATAATCATTTTAACCCTAATTATGAAGGGGATTTTGAAACCTACATCAAGGCCACTTTCTAGTCTCTTCCCAAGTAAGTCCGGGGTTCTTCCCTGTCTACAAGATCAACCCTAACTAGCCCTTTTTAATTTTGATTATATGTTTTTATTTATTTTTGCCGGACTGTGTAAGCGGAGCCGGTCTTGAAGAGCGAATGTCTCTTACTGACTGATTGACTACCCCTTGTTAAATAGCGTAATGGTTAGACACGCGGACTACGGAAACACAGGTCCCGGGTTCGCCTCCCATCTCTGATAAACATATTATGCCTCAGGATGTGTCCAGGACAGACAAAAGCTTTGCTAGCTACAACCTTCTGTAGCTACGTAATTGTAAGCCTAAAATAAAACAGTTCTGGTGGATATTAGGATTTGTTCAGGATAGACAAACACTTCGCTGGCTACACGATTCTCTTGTCTTTTCACTTGACGAAAAAGTCAGTTATCGTCACCTAGCAGTAGGATATTATGCTGGCAGCACTCAGATTTTCTTTATCACAATAAAAGCCATCATTGAAATTTATAAGGCAATATAGTTAACAATCTAGTCTTTGAAAAAGAACAGACAAGAATTACATTGGAACAGACATTAAACATAAAATGAACAGACTATATTGTTAACTATGTTACCTTATATATTTCAATGATGGCTTTTATTTTGAAAAAGAAAATCTGAGTTAACGCTGCTAGCATAATATCCTGCTGCAAGAAGAATGGTAATAAAGCCTCGAACGGCCATCACTATCCTCACCTATATAGATAGATACTGTATCAATGTCATTCCCAAATGTCTAATTAGCTGTTAAAACGGCCAGTGGCAAAAGAGGATTTGTTCAGGATAGACAAAAACCTCGCTGGCTACAACCTTCAATAGCTACGTTATATAGAAGCCTGAAATGAAACTGTTTATTGTTATATTGCAACTATTTATGGTGGATTTTTGAATTATGTCTTAGGATTTGTTCAGAATAGACAAATATTTTGCTGACTGCACGACAAAGTCCGTTATCGTCACCTATATTGATATAGTACGTAGTTATTGTATCCATGTCGTTCACGAATGGCTAATAAGCTGTTAAAACGGCCAGTGGCAAAAGCCATAAATGCTATTTGTGGTGGAGGAAAACTTAATAAGAAACGTTACTCTGTTTAACACAATGGTTAATGGTGTCTAACGAAATATTCAAACTTGACATAATGCGTGACAAAATTATACCATGTTAAGAGGCTCGGGAGGGCAACAACGATCAACGCTTGTTATTGCAGGCCAGCTGAACTAGGCTTGCCTGGTTTCTTGTTTTATATAGGGTTTGCCTGCCTATTTCTTCTCCCCATGGTTGTTATAATAGGCATTTAATTAATTTTATAAAACTCTTGACCATTAGGTTTATTTTGCCTGCGCCAATGTATACCAGATTCGTCTGTTCTTCATTTTACCTAACCTCAATACTGTGATGCCTAACCTTCACTATAACCTTACCCTAACCTAATTCCTAACGCTAATGCCAGTACTGTAATGCCTAACCTTAACCCAAAGGTAACCTTAACCATTATCCGTAAATGTTATTCGTAACAAGGCATTTTTCATTTTGAATCGATTACGTTAAGGACCAACATAATTGCGAAACGCTAAGGATCAACAGGATAGCTGTATGTTGATAGTGAACAAATTGCACCAATTCATGTTCATACTGAATGTAACCATGGTTTACAAAATAGTTCCATATAAACATAATTCCTGAGAGGTATGGTTGAATCATGCGTGTAGAAGAAAAACTAAATTAAAAAAGAATTAGTACAGGTGCCGAAATAAGTGAACCCAAAGTTGCATTGGTTCAGCTCAAGAAGTCGTATCAGGTGGGTAAATAATTGAGTACCAAATGAATCAATCTAAAGAAGGATCTTTAGGAAAGACTTAAGGTGGGACTCTGATAAATAGAGACAAGAAACCTGGTAAGTTTGAAATAAAAAATGTCAGAGACTGATTTGTAGCTATAGGAGATAATTACTCAAAAGTTCAGACAGAAAAACGGCACGTATTATTTTAACCATTTATTGGAGAACTTATGCAGATAAATGTACAGACAATTTCTTGGCATTTGGTTCTGGGTAACTCATTGTCATCACATGACCGTGTATACAAAACTACAAACAATAACATCGCCGTAATATAATTAATAGCAATCCCAGTAGGCGGTGAGCAAGGTACGCATTACCTATCCCCCTACAAAGGAAACATGGAACCAAACAAGTGACAGCAGAGGTGGTGATTTGCACATGCATGCTAGTACAACCATCAGCATACTGCATCAGACTGAGTGGGTAACTGGACGATTAAACAGACAGGTATAAAATCTGATATTGTGATTGGAGCGATCCGACTTCAGATGATGCGTCGCTGCCCAATTACCATTCAGGTTTCCTGGATGAACTGGCTATGCTAATTTATCGCTGCTAAGAGCTTTTTTTTTTTAATAAACCACTTATGTTAAATACAAAATGAAACATGTCATATGTTTTTGTTTTTGCCCTTTATTTGGAATGTCTTTATTACAAATTGGATTTTAGGAGTTATTTTAATATTTTATACAAAAATAATAATCTCTTTAGGGTTCACATACTTTCAAGCAGCACTCTCCCAAGATCTTCTAGGGAGTTTCTTGAATACTACTCACACATTATGCCAGGTTTAATTGAGCACTGTTTTAATGATCTGTAAAATGGATTTATGAAAATAAACACATGTTTAAAAAAAGTTAGGCCTGATATAGCAAAGATTATTGTGGATTTTTATGGTGTCAACAAAGGATGGAAACTGTGAGCCTTTTCAGTGTGCATTTTTGTTCTATTCAATGATTATCTTTGCCAGTTTTTCCTGGCCACTTAATCTGGCCATACAATTGTCTGTTATATAGTAACATAGAAAGTTCTTACTTACATCAAAGGTATAATAGTTAATAAGTACGGTTAAATGCAGAATAATTTCCCTAACTACAGTAACTTGTTTTCATTGGCACATTTGAAATCAGTTTACTTTGATAAAGGCAAACAATTGCCATTCAAAATACCACATCCACATTATTTTTGGGAAACCTATTTAATTCTGTGGTTGGACATATTAGTAAAGTTCCTAAAGTGAAAATGACTTCTATGATGAACATGTTAAGTTTAATGTCTACTCATTCGACTCGCTTTGCTGGTGCTAGCACTTGCACAGATCAAATACACTGTTGCAAGGCAGATCAAGGTGTTTACATGTCCTAATAATTTGACAAAATTGCTCAGATATCCAGTTGATATAACCACTATATGCTGATTATAAGATAAGCAGAATAAGGTGTTTTTCATGAATATTGCATAATCAGCCTACTGCTCTAATTATAATAACAACTCGTATGAAAGTACGATTCATAATGCATCTACAATTATAAACACATTTCCTTTAGTTATTATACACTTCTGTCATGTACGTATGTCTGACATGTTTTCTCATTAAACTATTATTATATCTTAGAATTTAGATCAACTTTCACAGGCTATATTTGATAACAGGTTTACCAGCTGTACAGCTGTGTTGTTTTTCTACAGTACAGGTGATCTGTTCAAAGTGCTAAAGGCTGCAGGCACTAGGCAGTGTGATTAGGGGTCTGGACCAGTAAGCCTTGAATTGGATCACAGTGTTTTTTTTGTGGTTTACATTGTTTTACAGCATTACGAGCATTTGACTCTGTGGCAGTCCTCTTCTCTTTTAGTACAAGTTATCCATGATCTGTTAGGCTAATAGCTAACTACTGCTAATGCTTTTCAATCATAATTCAAGCCTTCTAAACCTATGCACTGTGACAGTTAGTGACACAAACTGGAGATGTTGTACACTTGCCTTTGAGTTAAAAAAGCATAGGGCTTCACATGTCCATATTCTTTATATGTAACTATGCAGGGTTGCCATATTCCATAGCTAATTGTATTTATTCCGTCCATCCATCTGCCTGTACATGGCTACAGTTTACATTTGGCTTAATTGCCTTGTTTGGGGACCCAGGTAAAGTTCCAGCCTCCCTGGGTGTCCTTGCGGACAAAGGCCTGACCCTGTGGGAAGCTGTGTGTCTTGAGTCTGACGCTGCTGGAAGAGTTTAGGGACATGCTAAATGCCAGCTCTTTTGGGCTACGTGGCATAGACAGTGAAAGGTATTGAGATGGCACATCAGCCCCTATGGGATTAGAGGTGCTGTGGCAGTGTGAACTGGGAGTGTGGTGCAGTTTGGGACTCCTGTCCTGCGACAGGTTAGGTGTGGTGTCTAATATGGCCTTGACTGGCTGTATTGGGTCAGCTGATGAGAGGGGGTTTACCAACTGGGGTAGTGGATGTTCATAAGGGATGACTTTGAAATTGGGGGTGATTTCTATGCCAGGGTTGTAATTTACAAATGGCACATTTCCAGTAAAATTAGAGACTGTAGTGACACTGAATTCACTGTTCGTGTTCAAGTAGTAATTATTGGAAAGTCCTATACTGCAGCCATGTCCATGGTTATCAGAACTTGAGTCATAACTTGTAATTTTATGATCAGAAGTTTGGCAGTCACCCGAGGAGTCTGTGCTGGAGCTGGATTCTGTGAGGGAATCAATGGAGGAGTTGAAGCTGTATTCAGTGGATGATGTATCAATGGTGTCCTCATCCTTCAGGCCCAAGGTCTGCAGGATCCACAAGTCTACAGAAGGGGTGCTAGCTAGCTCCTCTTCTGAACAGAATTCCAGAGATACATTTCGGCAGGTCCGTTTACCCTGAGAACCAAGGAGCAGCTGACTGGCGCTGAGGTTCCAGATTTCTCCAACACCATGCAGATTCTGGATTTCAGAATTTCGCTTCCGCTTCCTCCTCCAATCGCCGCTCTGAGCAGAGAGAAGTCTCTAGGAATACAGTGAAGAAGGTGTTTGAGAGAAACTAAACCTTTGTAAACTATGATGTATTTTCTCCATAGGCCACACTTGCGATTTTTTTAACATTTAGAATAAATGTAAAATGTACAGATAAACTGCTTTTTTATTTACAGTAACAAATAAATTACCTTTCTTTTTTCATCCAAGGTTTTTACAAATGAGGAGTTTAAGAATTCTTTGAGTTTGACATTTTCCTCGTGCAACCTTGCCAATTCCTCCTCTCTCTGTAACAATGTATCTTGAAGCTTGAAAATAAAGGAAAAAGTTTTAAGTATCTGCATTACTAAAGTCAGTTAACCTAGAACTGAAATCTTGCATAATTGGTCAACTGCTAGATACAGTTCTGGCAGAGAAACACAGGATGAGAATTGAATGAGAAGTCCAACTCATTCTCTTTGCAAGTTGCAGATAAGTCTATGGACAGAAAAAATCCCCTCTTCTGAAATTTGAAAGACTGAAAATGTGAAATGTTTAAAGCATTACAACTAATATTGTTTGTTATAATGAAACATCTATGTTACCTTTTAAAATTACTTCAACTGACCACAAGAATTTACAACAATACTACAAATTAGGTATATCTTCATTACTTCTGTTCCTTATTTGAATTTAATTGAAATTCCCCTCCCCATTTTGATTACATTTTTCATTTACATTTTAGTCATTTAGTATACACACTTTTCTGGAGACAATTACAGTTTGTGCATACATTTTAAGAAGCTATATGGAACTGCCACACAACTCAGTTTTAGTAAGTTCATTCTACTCAAGGAATTAGTTACCAGCAAAAATCAGTACTGGAAATATGAAAATAGAAACAGTTAACATAATAAACCTAGCTAGCATTGGTTCACAATGAGAACAGGGGGGTGGCTGTAAAGTTATTTTAGGTACTCTTTTAGTTGCTTTTGACAGACCAAACAAGTTAGGGGTAGATTGCTTGCGATTGCCAAAGACCTTTAGCATCTGAGACCCAAATACCAGAAACCCCAGTTTTGTAAGTCTAAATACCTGTTTGTTTCTCTGCAAATGTGGCGACAATTGGTCAGTCCAGATCTGGTCAGTTGGAGAAGTCCCAAAATCCAAATCCAAGTGGTTAATTTCTGGGTGGGAGACAAGACAGGGATTTGATCATACTGGAAAAGCCTATAATAAAAATAACAGCAAAGGATTATGAAACATATGCAAACATAAGTAAATAATTTGAACAGTACATACAAAAAAGGATATAAGTAATTAAAATAATACAGTCACATGAGTATTCCAATTATGATATGTACAAATTGGGAAATATCCAGTCATAAACGTGCCAGCCACAGGGAGTGTTGTTCTAAATCTGGCATATAGAACCAAAGTAACAATTCTCTTCAACAGACTTACCCCTCTGTGTCGATTCGTGCTGGCAGACTGTGTCGTCCGGGGAACCAGCAGCCAAAAAGGAGGCCAGAGTTACCGTGGAAACGTCAACACTGTCTGCTGACGTTTGGAAGGGGTAAGGGCAGTCGTAGATTTGGCCCCCTACAAAGCTCAGATCTTGGAAAGTCAGGGCAGTGCTCTGTAAACCAGACAGACACCAGGGAAATCAAATTAATAAAGTGATAGCTTATCACAAAATATTAAATAAAATAGATCTTATGTGTAAGGTTGACCATTCAAATGTCAATACTATAGGATATAATTTTATATTTAAAAATGGTCATATTTTTGTCTGGATGTGAATTCCATTCAAATCGAAAAAAAAACTCAACTACCAGTAGTTTTTTAATTAATCAAGCAATCTGTGATTTCCCATGTCATAATGTGAGATGGGGAGTTCCTCGGGATTTACAATAATCAGTATCATAGGCTATCATAATTGCGTCTGCCTTACCCAAACAGTGGATATTCGCAATTGCTTGGCGGACTCTCATCATATCTCAGCATCTCAACCAAAGTGTACAGGTTACTATGTTTTACATAACTTGAAAACAAACAGAAATATATATATATATATATATATATATATATATATATATATATATATATATATATAGAGAGAGAGAGAGAGAGAGAGAGACAGATAGATGCTGAGATAAGATAAAACCAACCCAACCAAGTTTGAAAATGCACCGAATTGTGTGTGGACACTGTGCGTAAAACGCGCATCACTGTCATCACGCGCTGCGGAACATTAGCAAAACAAAACTATTTTTTTTTTAAATAAAATGTACAACAAAGGCTATATACACTTCTACCCTTCAAGTAATGTCACCACGACACTTACCATAGTGCTGGTAGGGTCACACAGCGCAGGCTGCGTGTGTCGGCTCCGGGAATGCTCCGAACCTGTAGGAGAGCTACTGCGTGGGTTGGGGGAGGTAGGAATAGGCTACAACTAATCTTAATTTTGCTGCAGCAGTGACGCGTAAATCGTATTCCCACTTTCCAAGCAATCTGATTTGATGATCAAAAGCTGTCAAACTTGTGACGTGTTACTGGACGGTAAAAAAAATCTTGGTGACCAACATCTGCACCGTCTGATTTGTTCATTTAAAATGAATCAAGGTAAGTTATGCATATCGCTGATTACTGCACTGACACGTATTTTATTTCGCTACGTGCGTGAGTCAAGTATCATCGAGTAATTCTGCCCATGAGAAGATATGATGGGCAGACACAAATCCTTCTATAGCAACTGTGTGCAGGACTCCGTCCATTGGATTCAAAAGAGTTAATGTTCAATCCGAAAATAGATAGTTAAGAGACATGGGGAATTAATTTACCCAAACGTGTGTCATGGGTAGACATGCATATACCCCCCACCTCAACTCAACTGGTAGTTAAATAAAAGGAACATATTTTTGGTGACACATTAACGTAGTCTTGAATGAGACATGAGGTGGTGTGAGTTTAACAACGACAATGTAGAAGTTATCCTACTATTTTCATTTTAATCTATGACGTAGGGTGATATTTTATGAATGATTTCTAACGCAACATTTAATTGAATCAATTGAGCAATATAAAGATGGCTACAAGTTTCAGAATAAAAAAAGTTAGTGAGACATTCTTTTCACCTTCATCAAAAAGTGTTGATCACTGTCAATTTGCAAAACGCTTTTTATATGTAAAAAATATCGTTTCATGTTTATCATCAATAACGTCACACCTGATAATATTTGAACGAATTCTTCTTTCAGCCTTCAGTATGCAATAAAATTTTGTATAATTCTAAGCCTACTGCATGGAACTAAAGCGCCACAAATCTGTAATTTGCTCTAAGCATACGACCTCGTGTTTTATCAATTTTAGTTCAGTTAATCTTTGAAAGTATTTTCACTTTAGTAATTTTTCTCTCTGGCGTCACATCTATTTCAGCTGACTGAGTAATAAGCCACTTCATGGCTCGTTTGAGGTGGAGACTAGGTGTGTGAGCATGTGGGTGGAATTGCACGGATCAACATCATGGAGTGTCACAGATTTTTTAGAAGTAATTGGGAGGTTTTTGTACACTGTAACGAATTATTATCATTTTCTTCTAAGTGAAATAATGATATGCTGCTTTATCAGTTCACATTATCTTTCTATACACCGGTAATAAATGGTTTAAAAACAAGCCAACTATTAACACAACCCTGGGTTGGGTTAAATTAATGGATTTAGTGGAGTTTTTAACAGCATAAGATAATGATATTTTTTTGCATATTTCTCATTGTCTCGGTTTTTTAATTAATTTTAGTCAGAAAATACTAAAATATGAAATACAAAATGATGGTAATCCTAGGACCACCTAATGTGCTTTTACATTTTTTTACACCTGAATCAGAAATATTATACATGAAAACCAACTCTAGACTATAAGGGTATCTGGGCCCTGTTTCCCGATAACGTGGTACTTACGACGGTGCACGTAGCCTAAAGCCTTAAGATGGACTTTGTTACCCACGTATGTCGCTCAATATAAAGTGCTTCACAATTGCTGGGTCACAGACGTTTGTAATGGAATTTGGCCATCTTTGGGGTTTGGAATGGAATTAGGCCATGATTACGTTTTGAAATATAGGCTATTGCATTTCGATGCAGCTTGATTACTTATCAGAATCATATACTATCACAGTCGATGTATTCTACTACTTAGACATCATTTGGAAAGTGTTAAACTCGGAGAAGTAGTGACATTTTGGATGGACGAAACTGTTCTATCCAACCAATGGAGTGGACTTCAGCCAATCAAAATCACGGAAATCGATTACGTGACATCAATTTATCAGTTCCTCCGGTAGTAATACAGAATATAGAAATCAACACATGATTGGATAATTGGGAATAAAGCAAAAATGAAAGACATTAAAAAAATAAAGGAAAAATGAATTCTTATTGTTTGGAATAAAAATGGAATGCAAGAAAAAACAAGCATTCAGAGCTGAATTAATTAATATTCTTATTGACGTGTTACAGTTGACAGGCACCAGCAGGTATCCATCAAAGACAGTTGCCTACCAGTACAACATCTGGGTTTCAGACTCGTTAACGTCTAATTGTGAATACCTTTTCTTAATTATTTCTTGTTTTACGTACATGCTTCTTTATCCTCAGTTGACCAACTGCATTCAATTACATTTACATCCACTCACGCACTTATTATATAATTTTTATAAATAAATTGGTCTATATCAAAACTGTTTTGATAATTTTTATTAGTTCTATTGCCTTAATATTAACTGCTTGTGATCACTCCTTGCATGTTGAGGGAGGCGCTGCTTTACAAAAATTGTAAAGTGCCTGTTAAGATGGACTTACGAGTGGTCCATCTTAACAGGCATTTTACAAAAAAAAAATCGTAAAAAGACGTCAGAGAACTATATACAATTGGATTAGGGTAGAGAGCAAGGTACTCCCTTTGATTTTATCGAAAATCGAACTTTTCTTTTAGCTGAGCCCAAAATGTTGCAAAACGCTGTCGAATGTCAGTTCAGTAGTTTAGGGACCGTCATGAAAGTGCAATACCGCTGATTCAATGTGACAAAAAATATATATTTTGTTATAATACCTGCCCCTGTAAAGGGAAATCATAGGTACAGACACTTTTTGTTTTATTAAACAAAACTATAATTTTCTACATATATATTTCATTTTTTAATAGATTCCTATAGAGGTCACATATACACCTACAACCACTTATATGTTGGTCACTGAACTTTAAATTTGCCCTTTTAAATTTTGGTGATTATATATCAGAATTGATCCTTCTATACAATACGTTTTTAATAGCTCAATATCCATATGAGCTAGAGACCTACATACAAGTCTGGTCTGTTCCTTTACCTCTTTTCTGAATGGTACACCTCTTTTATCAATATTCATTATCTGTATTTCATTTTATAAATGCATGCATTATTACAACTCTATTACCTAATACACATGAACTATTTTTTAATAGCTTCCAATCCAGATGACATGGACCTCTAAAACCACTTACATTTTGTTCATTGACCTTCCTTGTCAAGAGTACGCCCCTTAGATTTGCCATTTTCCATTTGGGTGAATTTACAGGAATTTATCTTTCTAAACAACTATTTTTTAATAGTTCACTATCCATATGTGTTAGAGATCTACAAACAAGTGTGTTGTGTTCATTTACCTCTCTTCTGAAAGGTACACCTCTTCTTTTTTCCAAATTCATTATGTGTATCTCATTTCAAAATTACATGCATTATTACAACTCTATTACATAATTTGCATTAACTATTTTTAATAGCTTCAAATCCAGATGACATGGACCTCTAAAACCATTTGCATTTTGTTCACTGACCTTCCTTGTGAAGAGTACGCCCCTTAGATTTGACGTTTTCGATTACAGTGAATTTACAGGAATTTATCTTTTCAAACAACTTTTTTAATAGCTCACTATCCATATGAGTTAGAGATCAACAAACAAGTGTGTTGTGTTTGTTTACCTCTCTTCTGAAAGGTACACCTCTTGCTTTTTCCAAATTCATTACCTGAATTTTATTTTAAAATTATATGCATTATTGCAACTCTGTTACCTAATTCACATGAACTATTTTTAATAGCTTCCAATCCAGGTGACATGTACCTCTAAAACCACTTGCATTTTGTTCACTGACCTTCCTTCTAAAGAGTACGCCCCTTAGTCTGACCATTTTCAATTTTGGTTAATTTACAGGACTTTATCTTTAGAAAACACTCTTTTTTAATAGCTCACTATCCATATGAGTTAGAGATCTACAAACAAGTGTGTTGTGTTCCTTTACCTCTCTTCTGAAAGCTGCAACTCTGATATTTTACAAATTCATAATCTTGAATTTATTTTAAAATTACATGCATTATTACAACTCTTCTACCTAAGTCACATTAACTATTTTTAATAGCTTGCAATCCAGATGACATGAACATCTAAAACCACTTGCATTTTTTTCACTTACCACTGACTTCCTTGCCTTATATTTTCCCTTTTCAATCTCTATGATTTTATAGAAATGTATCTTTCTTAACATCTATTTTTTAACAGCTCACTATCCATATGAGCTAGAGATCTACAAACAAGTGTGGTGTGTTCTTTTTCCCACTACTCTCAGTGGTACAACTTTTAATTTTTATTCCAATATTTGTGCAATGTTTACATACAATGGATATAAAAAGTCTACACACCCCTGTTAAAATGCCAGGTTCTTGTGATGTAAAAGAATGAGACAAAGACAAATCATGTCAGAACGTTTTCCACCTTTAATGTGACCTATAACGTGAACAATTCAATTGAAAAACAAACTGAAATCTTTGAGGGGGAAAAATAAAAAATAAAAAACTCCCAATAACCTGGTTGCGTAAGTATGCAAACCCTTAAACTAATACTTTGTTGAAGCACCTTTTGATTTTATTACAGCACTCAGTCTTGTTGGGTAGGAGTCTATTAGCAATGCACATCTAGACGTAGCAATATTTGCCCACTCTTCTTTACAAAAGCACTCCAAATCTGTCCGATTGCGAGTACATCTCCTGTGCACAGCCCTCTTCAGATCACCCCACAGATGTTCAATTGGATTCAAGTCTGGGCTCTGGCTGGGCCATTCCAAAACGTTAATCTTCATCTGGTGAAACCATGCTTTTGTGGATTTGGATGTGTGCTTTGGGTCGTTGTCGTGCTGAAAGGTGAACTTCATCTTCATCTTTCTAATGGATGCCTGAAGGTTTTGTGCCAAAATTGCCTGGTATTTGGAACTGTTCATAATTCCCTCCACCCTGACTAAGGTCCCGGTTCCAGCTGAAGAAAAACAGCCCCAAAGCATGATGCTGCCACCACCATGCTTCACTGTGGGTATGGTGTTCTTTGGGTGATTTCTCTAAACTTCTTTAGAGAAAATTCTTTCTCTAAAGAATTTTAGAGAAAAGGTTATTTGGCTATATAGTTGCTAGATGCTTTGTAAGGTTTGCAAAGTTTCTATGAAAAATTTTAAGACTGTGTAATTTCTGTAATTTTGTTTCTTTAAATATATTTACATAGCCTACTCAACTTTCAATATTGTAACTGAATCACCTTGTTTTTTATCAATTACAATCATTGTGATTTGAAGGTGAATTATACTATTTCATGCAATGCTCGCAATCTCCCCAATATTGCATGACGCGAGGCAAATGTTATTTCCTACTTTTTCGGGAAGCGGGTTAATTTGGCTCTGTTCACCTACAACAACCATGCTCGACGAAAAGGCTTAGGGCTTAGCCCCCTCAGTTGAATTTTCTGCCCTCCCAGTTTAAGTTTTAAATACCCTATATAAAAATGGCCAAAATAAAGATTAGCCACCTCGCCATTTTTAAATGCCTCTCAGTCACTTCGTCCTAGCACCGGGCCTGATGGCAACCCTGCTCCAACCTACCATGGTTTGCCTGCACTCTTATTCGCTCCCACAAGTCTCAGACCTCAAATAGGTGTACATAAAACATTTGCCTTTTTAGGCTTAGTGTTTCTTGAGTAAAGAAAATGCTCTAGGCCTACTTATTCAAACAACCAATTCTTTATTTTGCCTTGCTAAATATTTTCAAATGAAATAGCCTACTCAGATATTGGGGTTATTTCAGAAAGCAGGGTTAACATACTCTGAGTTGAAACCACAACTCTGGGTTGACTGTCTCTGAGCTGTCAAACTCAGAGTTGACGCTTTCAGAACAGGTGGTAACAATTAGTTCAGTTAACTCTGAGTTAAGTTAACCCTGAGTAAAGCACGTGCACAAGGAGATAAAAAGCCCTCATCAATGGAACACATATAACGTGATTCATCATGGCAACAGGAGAAAAATGGTCTCGGACCCCGTACTTCTCCCCAGTGGAGTTAGATATATTAATGAATGTGCATGCAGAAAATGAGTATGTATTCAAGAAAGAAGCAATACAGTAGCAGCAGCAAAAGAACGTGAGCTAGCGTGGCATAAAATTGCTGACCAGGACAATGTGTGAGTATTAATTGAAAAAAAAGTCACATCTCGAGTGTTCCACTCATTAAACATTTATGTAATGTGTGTGTGTGGGTGTAATATCAAGTTCAGAGTTTATTTATCAAATGCACCAAATAACACAGCGTCATTCGGAACAGTGACATTCTTGTGACATAGCACACATCTACGTAGTAAGAATTAAGAAATATATAAAGCAAAAATATAGCAATAATATACATAAAAATGTAAGCTAGCAGCAGTTTTAAAGAGAGTAGGATGGGAAATATGAACAATATGGGTAGAAGTATTGAATATTATGAATATAATATGAGTGTAATATGCCTATGAATGATTTTGTAGATACAGTACAAAAGAAAATTCTAATGTACATTAAATGTACCCAGAAAAACATTAGAGAATTTGGAATGGTCTTGTGTGATCAGTATGATCATAGATCATTGTTTCTGAATGAGAAGACTTATGGCCTGAGGGAAAAAACTGTGAGTCTGGAAGTGTGTGCTCCGATGCTCTGGTAATGTCAACAAGGCGGCAGCAGCGGTGTGAATAGACCATAGCCTTGGTGGCTGTAGTCTTTGTTGATTTTCCGTGCTTTCCTAAGGCATCGTGAATGGTAGATGAGTTGCACGGAGGGGAGATGGCAGCCGATGACGCGCTCCGCAGACTTCACCACCCTCTGGAGGAACTTGCAATCGTAGCAGCTGCCGTACCAGGCAGTAACGCAGCCTGAGAGGATGCTATCAATGTTGCACCTGTAGAAGTTGGTGAGAGTTGACTGGACCAAGTGAGGTCATCTATTTATGCAGGGGCAACCTAACAGGCACAAAACATACTTGGCAGCAACTGAAGATGAAATAAAAATATATACTTCAAACAGGAAAAGTATAATATCAGTACAAGCAATTGTGATGCTGTTTAGCCTCCCCTACCAAATTAAAGACCTTTCAGTGGCTACATGCAACATATATTTAAGTAGTAAGGGAAATTTTCTAAGCAAAAAATAAGTACAATTCTCAAAAGAAGTACACTGCTTTGTTTGCCTATCTGCACATTAATGCTGCAGAAAGACTTCCTATTCATGTAATCTCCTTCATTTACTAATGGAGCTGTGATAGGAGTATGAGTGCCAAATATTAACTGATTAGTGCTTCAAGTCTCAAAGCTTCATACTAAATAAACTGATTATTGCTTAGACTGATACCAGCAATTCTGTGGAATTCTTTTTTGATGAGTCTTGTGGGTCTGTGACTTGATGACAGTACAAAAGTGAAAACGTTTCAGTGCAAGAGTCACATCTCTGACAGCCCGACAGAGACTGTTGCCTTGGACATATGCTCAGCGTCACCAATGTTCTACAGAAAACTGCAACACAAAGATTTTTTTCCGAACTGAGAGCATGTCCGCGATGTATCATAGGAACGATATGAGGGCTGAGAATATTGTTCAGATAAATGATCGATTGTGCAGAAAAACGGTAATGCTCAAACAGATAATCATTAGGGAATGATAAAACATCCAAGTGGGGTGTGATCACTCTCTCCCGAACGGAGATTTTTGCGGGGTATTTGCGCTTCAAGTGGCTCTTCGAGAAATGGACATGCCCTGTCTGACACATTCAGATGTCAGGTTTCAGTTAAAGACTTGGACAAACTCATGGTTAGTTGGATAAAACCTGCTAGTGAGCAGGATAGCTTCGCGGAGTATGTTGCCATAGTAACTGACTCAGAGAAATGCTGAACTGGCTCTTTGAAACCGTAAACCTAGAGTTTCCATCAACTCTGAGTCAAATAACTCTAGGTTTTCACCAAACCTGCTTTCTGAAATACCCCCGTTGTGGTGTACACTTGTTTGATTACAAGCATTGCCATATTGTTATGATGAGTCAGGGAGAAGGTTGCGGTTCCAAATGCAGAGCGTTGGAGGATTTATTTAGTGCAAAACAAATACAAGGTTCCAGTAAGCGCTAGGCAAGAGACGTAGTCAAAAATCTCGAAACACAGTCCGTAACAGGAAAAACGGCTAAGGTACAAAATAACAAAGGCTAGGCAAAGTCGAGAACAAGCCGGCTAAAGTATTTTACACTGGAAAATCTAGGTACTATGGAGTTTTCGTAGGAAACCTCTAACGAAGGCTCAGTACGTTGGCGAACGTACAAACAATACCTCACAGCAAACTAAGAATGGCCACTGAATAAATAGCTGTGCTAAATGAGGAACAGGTGGATCGAATAACACAAATTAAATCAAAACAAGCATAGAATACGAAACCTAGAATGTCAGAAACTATGGAAAAATTTACCAACCCCTGAAGAACAAACGAAAACAAAAGAAACCCAGTGAATAAACATATCCCCAAAAAGATATAAACAATCAAAATTATAACGAAGACACATAATCCCATTCAGAACTTCACACATATAAATAAAAAATAAATTCATTAATAATACATAGATATAAAAAGAAGTAGTCCATCATAAACTACAAGTAAGATTGCACCTCAGATGAAGTCAGACAAAATTGCCTCGTTACTGTTTAGTTTCAGCTCTGCTGTGCATGGAACATCTTCATTCAAGATGGAGGCGGGGTGGAGTTAGGAGGTTTTGTCGACAGTTTGAGGATCCAGTGGAGTTACGTGGTTTAGTTACAAGCTCCTTTTAATACTTTTCAATGTTTAAATATTTGTGAAACCCACAGACAGACAGTGAAGGGTGATCAATATCGTTGATTTATGAAAAAAAATTAAAATGACAAAATATGGAGATAGGACGTTTCTGCTTGACAGTGACATTTGATATTGCAAGTGATGTGGACAGTGTATGAGAGTTTTTTGTTCAACTTTATTTGGCCTTTGCTCTTCTCCGACACACCAGTCTATCTGCGGGTGTGCAAAAGCTTGGTACTTTTATGCTGTGAGATTCAACAACATTTCTTGGATTGCAATGCATTACTGTCTTGCTAATTGCTAACTGTCAAACTAACAATGGAATATTAACGATGACACACACACACACACACACTTCTGAACTGGTTCAAGCTCTGGTCATACCCGTTTCAGGAGTGTGCTCCTGTGTGGTTTGGTATTGTTTTCACTAATGCAGGAAGTAGGAGGTACTGTGCAGGCAGCAAAAACCTGTTTTTGTTTTGCCTAATCTTTTCTGTGGCAGGAAAAGTGGGCACCACAAAATTAATTTACAGTAAGTTATCTAGTCAAAAGTTTAATATTTTTTCCGCCACTCCTAGACTTCAAACGCCACAAAGTTGTTGGATGCATTATGTTTTTTGTTCAGGTTGTTTCAGGCTATTTTGTGCCCAACAGAAATAAATGTGTAGCTAGTCCAGCCAGGGAACTCGAGGGGACATGGCCTCAGCAATGCAACAGCTGATGTCAGGATGGCTCCTACCACAGTCTAAAGAATTCCTTATCTCATTTGGTGGCTATTGATGTCAGTCAGGGTACTCACTTAGGACTTGTTTACAATACGATACATTTTTGAGACATTTCAAATATGACTCAACACGCTAGATTGTATTGTACTGTAAACTTGCAGACAATGATAGCTCACTTTCCGAGGTAGCGTGCTCCATATTTTCGATCAAGACCCACCAGAGGTTTGTAAGTGTGAAGAGAATTGTTTCTGAACTATATCAAGTTTCTGGACAGTGTGTACTTACACACTGTCCAGCCATAACATTATGACCACTGACAGGTGAAGTGAATCTCACTGATAATCTTGTTATCACGGCACTTGTCAGTGGGTGGGATATATTCAGCAGCAAGTGAACATTCTGTCCTCAAACTTGATGTGTTAGAAGCAGGAAAAATGGGGAAGCGTAAGGATCTGAGCGACTTTGACGTGGGCCAAATTGTGATGGCTAGATGACTGGGTCAGAGCATCTCCAAAACTAAAGCCCTTGTGGAGTGTTCCTGGTCTGCAGTGGTCAGTACCTATCAAAAGTGGTCCAAGGAAGGAAAAGCGGTGAACAGGCAACAGGGTCATGGGCGTCCAAGGCTCATTGATGCACGTGGGGAGCGAAGGCTGGCCCATCTGGTCTAATCCAACAGACGAGCTACTGTAGCTCAAATTGCTGAAAAAGTTAATGCTGGTACTGATAGAAAGATGTCAGAACACACAGTGCATTGCAGTTTGTTGCGTATGTGGCTGTGTAGCCGCAGACCAGTCAGGGTGCCCATGCTGACCCCTGTCCACTGCCGAAAGCGCCTGCAATGGCCACGTGAGCATCAGAACTGGACCACGGAGCAATGGAAGAAGGTGGCCTGGTCTGATGAATCACGTTTCCTTTTACATCACGTGGATGGCTGGGTGCATGTGCATTGCTTACCTGGAGAACACATGGCACTAGGATGCACTATGGGAAGGAGGCAAGCCGGTGGAGGCAGTGTGATGTTTTGGGCAATGTTCTGCTGGGAAACCTTGGGTCCTGCAATACTTATGGTAAGTGGATGTTATGTGGATGTTACTTTGACACCTACCACCTTCCTAATCATTGTTGCCAACCATGTGCACCCTTTCATGGCAACGGTATTCCCTGATGACATTGGCCTCTTTCAGCAGGATAATGCACCCTGCCACAAAGCAAAAATGGTTCAGGCTCATTGATGTTCAGGAATGGTTTGAGGAATGGTTCAGGAATGGTTTGAGGAACACAACAACAAGTTCAAGGTGTTGACTTGGCCTCCAAATTCCCCAGATCTCAATGTAATCAAGCATCTGTGGGATGTGCTCAACAAATAAGTGCGATCCATTGAGGCCCCACCTCACAACTTAGAGGACTTATAGGATCTGCTGCTAACGTCTTGGTGCCAGATACCACAGCACACCTTCATAGGTCAATCAATCAATCAATCAAATTTATTTATAAAGCCCTTTTTACATCAGCAGTTGTCACAAAGTGCTTTTACAAAACACCCAGCCTTAAAACCCTAAGGAGCAAACAACAGTAGTGTTGAATTTCAGTGGCTAGGAAAAACTCCCTAAGAAGGCCGAAATTTAGGAAGAAACCTAGGGAGGACTCAGGCTCAGAGGGGTGACCAGTCCTCTTCTGGCTGTGCCGGGTGAATATATTAAGAGTACAATTGTAATAATTAATAAGTGCACGTGGGCTGAGTCCAGAGTCTATTTAAACTTAGTCCAGGTCGGAAGCATGACCAGATGGACAAGGACAGGGACAACACAGGGAGGGGGAGGTGTCAGCCCAGTGGCAGCTGAAATCGTCAGGTATCGTCTTGATCTGCAACACAACCAGGAGGACTTTGGACCGGGACAGCAACGGGTCTTTCAAGCCTGGTACTCCTCAGGTGTGGGCCAGGACCTCATGTCCTCCTAAGTTTAAAACGGCAGGAGACAGGAAAAATTTAGAAAATGCATTCCTTAGATCTACATGGATTTATAGTGGAGAAGGAGAACTGACCCTACTCCCCAGCACAATAATATAGCAGCGTAAGACCTTGGGGCTGAGACAGGGGTCTAGTGGAGTCCATGCCTAGACGGGTCAGGGCTGTTTAAATTATATTAGCAAACTACTACTGGCAGTAATACTGTTAAAAGGAATACTGAATAATTACTGACCAACCATAAAAATTGTGTGCTTTTCCTGAGTATCGGCACAAAAGTTACTGGGACGCTTCACTTGTTGTATCAATAAAATATATGCTAACGATCAGACAATAGGTTGTGTGTTAGTCATTTATTTATGTTATTATTCAGAAGCTCTCAAAAGTTTATGACAAATTATGAATTACGATTCTTGCACATTTAGAAATGGACAAATACAATCAGTGAAAAATAGTGTTTGAAGGTTACATTGAGCAATTTTAGCGAATTACTGTCTATACCAGTCTACATGTGCAGTCATGTTTATTTACATTGCACTGGATTCTGGGAGTCGTAAGGTATATCTGACCAAAGATTCAAAATCTGTCTGGAAGAGGAACAAATGTAAATGACCATCCAGTCTCAGGGTTATGTTATCACTGTTATCTTTGGTTGATTTGGTTAAACAAACTTGCCAGCGCCCATAAACTTTAGCTACCTTCGGGTTACGTAACTTATAGAAGGTTTTTACACAATTATTTTAACAAGTCGTCAGCTCTCCCAGGGATGTGGTAAAGTTGTTCTAGTTGCTAATATCATTCGTTTTTGTGTCAGATGTATTATGTTTATTTGAGCAAAATGTGATCTCTGATCTTGGCTGCGTGTTTGTATGTAAGTAACCCTTCATGTCCCGATTTGAACACTTATAGAAACACAATTTGAGCTAAATATGAGTAAATATAAGTGTAGTCTGACCAGTGATTGTTGTGTGAATCATACCTAGACATTGTAATGATGCGTTCTAACGATACGTTCTAATCACACCAGTGTGATCGTACGCTTCAGTGACCACTCTAGCCTGATCACACCGGTAGATCAATATGGTAAACAGTAAAATCATCAATGTATAATGTATACACCTTGTATTGAAATAATCATGAAAGTATCAGCAGCATGTCATCATGTGCCTTAAAGTAAATGGCCCTAACGGCTCTATTGCTTTTGTGTGAAAGTGTTCTGCATTTGAACCACCAGTGTTTGATGAGGTTGTCCTGAACGTGAACCACCAGTGTTTGATGATTTATTGGTTTGAACAAAGGACCCCAAAAAGCTGTGGGACAAGAGGTAAAACACACCTCAGGGATTAACATAAAGGGATGGTCAGAACACGTCATTGTAAGATGCTACTGTATTAAAGTCATGGTCCAGGCCTTAGAACGTTGGCTTGAATTAAAAAGGTATGATTTCATACCTGAATTAAAAAGGTACAAATTTGTACATGCACAAAAATAAGTAAACCAACATGTTGCATTTGTTAAAGTACAACCCCGTTTCCAAAAAAGTTGGGATGCTGCGTAAAATGCAAATTAAAACAGAATGCAATAATGTGCAAATCACTTATTTCTATATTACAGTGAAAATAGTGCCATGACAACATATCAAATGTTGAAACTGAGAAATGTTACTGTTTTTGGAAAAATACATGCCCATTTTGAATTTTATGCCAGCAACACATTTCAAAAGTTGGGACAGGGGCAAATTTACCACTGTGTTGTATCACATCTTTGAAATTGTTGCACTATTTGCCTACAGTCTTTCACAGAGTGGTGAATCCCTCCCCATCTTTACTTGTTAAAGACTCATCCTCTCTGGGATACTTTTTTTATACCCAGTAATATTACTGATTTGTTGCCAGTGAACCTAATTAGTTGTGAGATGTTCCTCCAGGTTTATTTTTTAGCATTACACAACTTTTCAAGTCCTTTGTTGCCCCTGTCCCAACTTTTTTGAAACGTGTTACTGGCACCAAATTCAAAGTGGACATATATTTTACAAGAAACAATATAATGACTCAGTTTCAAAATTTGATATGTTGTCTTTGTACCATTTTCTATCGAATATGTTTAAATAGTTTGCATATCATTGCATTCTGTGTATCTTTACATTTTACACAGCGTCCCAATGTGTTTGGAAGCAGGTGGGTAAATAATTGTGTGCCAAATGAGTCAGTCAAAAGAGTGATCTTTATGAAAGAGGTAGGGTGGGACTCAGATAGAGTCAAGAAACCTGGTCAGTTTGGTGTTCTCCATACAGGTGAACGCAAAACACACCATACTGAGAGGAAAGGAGATCTGAGAACATCAGGAAGAAAGTAGTAAGAGCACACAAGTCTGGGAAAGGCTATACAACCATCTTAAAAAAATTGGAGCTCCATCTTTCCACCCCTGCAAGACAAATAATTAACATATAGAGAGCAGATAACATGACATCAATTCAACCTAGAAGAACTGACACCCTGCCAAAATATGCCCAAGGGCGACAAGAAAAGTAATAAATCATGTAAATGCCTGTGAGGTTCTGTTTTGTTCTGTATGGTTTGTGCCATTTGTTCCTGAATGTAGCCTATCCTTTTTGTTCTGATTGCTTTCCCCTGTTTTGTAATTTGCCCTCATTAGCTCACTATTTAGTCTGTCCAGTTCTGGTCAGCCCTTGTAGAGTTATTGTGTGTGTCTTACCTGCCATTGTGTACGTGTCCCAGCATGCCTGCCTTGTATTCCTGCCGTTTTGTTGTTTTTTTGCCTATCCAAGTTTCATTATTAAATCATTTTCCATTACCTCTGCCCCTGGCTTCCTGTTCCTCAAATCATTACAATGCCAACCCAGACATAACATCTGGAGATTTGCAGACCTTCCTTGCTGCATGTCAGGTTACTGTGCATGCTTCAAAAAGAACACTGAATCAAAATGGCATTCATGGGAGAGGTGCTAAGAAGAAGCCTTTGCTGTCAAAAAAAGAACCATACTTCACTTCTTAACTTTGCCAGCGACCACCTGGACAAGACTGAATGTTTCTGGAAGTCAATTCTTTGACTTGTTTGTCACAATCAAAACCCAACACTGCAAACTACCAAAAGAACGTTCTCAAAAGCATGGTGGTGAGAATGTCAAGATGTGGGGCTGCTTTTCCTCCTCTGGACCTGGTCGACTGCACATCATCAAGGAAACCATGAATTCTGTGGTATATCAGGAGATTATTTAACAGAATGTCTGGAAATCAGTCGAGGAGCTAAAGCTGGGCCTGAAAATGGGTCATACAATCAGATAACTACATTTTCTCCAAGTTATCATTGCTAATGGAGGATTCGGAAAATTTTGAAAGAAGGGGTTCAAATATTTTTGCACACATGAAATCTGAGTTTTTGGTTAAATAAACCACTTGGCTTGTGTCCTTTATTTGGAATTACTTCATTACAAATTTACATTTAGATAAGGATTTTATGAGTTCATTTTAACATTGTGTAACAGAGGCCTCCCCGACGCCTTAAGAGGCACTCTAGCGACAGACGCTAGAGCCCATGGGATTTAGCCTCCTTGCTAGAGCACCCAACTCCCATCCTGAGGACCCGGGTTCAAGTCCGAGTAGGACCTGTTACACTGGTGCCATGACCCGGATGTGGTAGTGAGGTTTAGGGGGGTGAGTGTAACAGAGGCCACCGAGTACAGTGCTGTGCAATGAGTGAAAACCTCACTCCCCAACGCCTTCGGAGGCATTCTAGCGGCAGACATTATACAGAAAATAATACCAATGCATAGATCAGCAAAAGTGTACAAAATAATGTCCAGTTGTTTTTACAAGCTGCATCTCACCACGCAAGCACTGCCAAGAAAAAGCCAAGAAAAGAGAAAACATAGAGGCCAACAGTCACTTTGAATGAGCTACAAAGTTACACTTACAGTGTACCGTGGCTGGGAGTGGACTAATGGTCAACCATATCAAAGGCTTTTCATTAAACTGACCTGTATCAGTAGGGTGGCAAGAAGCCGTTACTCAAAACATACCATCTGAAAGCTAGAGAGTGACCCAGCAGTAAATGGTTTTGTGGTCCAATGAGACCTTCAGAGCTTTTTTGGCCAAAATGTAAAGTACTTTGTGTGGCAGGGACCTAAGTACTGCAAATGCCTCAACAAACACAATCTCTAAAGCAAAAACTGCCAATGCCTCAACGAACACCTTCCATTCAGTGAAGTATGGTGGTGGCAGCTTCATGGTGTCAGAATGCTTCTCATTAGCAGGAGCAGGGCATCTTGTTAAAAATGAAGGAAGAATGGATGGCTCAAAATGCAGAAATACTGCAAGAGAACCTGCTTCCGTATGAAGCTCACGAAGAAAGTTGACTCCTCAAAAGGTTGGGGCCCTGAATACCACTGACATGTGAAAGTCATCCATTTGCAGCGCCAGGTTGGGGCGAGACAGGGCTAAAGCACCCCCAAGAATAAGCCTAGAACCCCCATTAGCACCCCCAAGAATGAATCAGGAATGCTCCGACACGTGTCAGTAGAGCCAACGGCCGCCAATGGGCCCAATGCCCCTGTAAACAAGACGCCATGCGTTAAGCGAACGTTTGTCAACAAAACGCATGTTGCTTGAGTCCAAACCGCAGTACGTGAGTACTCGGCCCCTAAAGTGATCAGCACCATGTGGCCTCAACCTAGCTCTGTCTTAGCTCCGCCAATCAAAAATGGCTTGACAATAATGGCTTGACCAAAAACCTTAAAAATCGGCCTTGACTAAAACTCTCCCTTTTTTGTATGGAGAAAAATTGCTCATTGACATTTTAAACACAAGGACTCCTGAACTTAACACACATTTCTAACATGATATTACTACACCAACACTTTTGACTTCTAACCCTGATCTCTCACTTTTTGGTCCTTTCATCCATGTACAGTGAGGGAAAAAAGTATTTGATCCCCTGCTGATTTTGTACGTTTGCCCACTGACAAAGAAATGATCAGTCTATAATTTTAATGGTAGGTTTATTTAAACAGTGAGAGAACAACAAAAAAATCCAGAAAAACACATGTCAAAATTTTTTTAAATTGATTTGCATTTTAATGAGTGAAATAAGTATTTGACCCCTCTGCAAAACATGACTTAGGACTTGGTGGCAAAACCCTTGTTGGCAATCACAGAGGTCAAAAGTTTCTTGTAGTTGGCCACCTGGTTTGCACACATCTCAGGAGGGATTTTGTCCCGCTCCTCTTTGCAGATCTTCTCCAAGTCATTAAGGTTTCGAGGCTGACATTGGGCAACTCGAACCTTCAGCTCCCTCCACAAATTTTCTGTTGGATTAAGGTCTGGAGACTGGTTAGGCCACTCCAGGACCTTAATGTCCTTCTTCTTGAGCCACTCCTTTGTTGCCTTGACTGTGTGTTTTGGGTCATTGTCATGCTGGAATACCCATCCACGACCCATTTTCAATGCCCTGGCTGAGGGAAGGAGGTTCTCACCCAAGATTTGACAGTACATGGCCCCGTCCATCGTCCCTTTGATAGGGTGAAGTTGTCCTGTCCCCTTTGCAGAAAAACATCCCCAAAGCATAATGTTTCCACCTCCATGTTTGACGGTGGGGATGGTGTTCTTGGTGTCATAGGCAGCATTCCTCCTCCTCCAAACAGGGCGAGTTGAGTTGATGACAAAGAGCTCGATTTTGGTCTCATCAGACCACAACAATTTCACCGAGTTCTCCTCTGAATCATTCAGATGTTCATTGGCAAACTTCAGACGGGCCTGTACATGTGCTTTCTTGAGCAGGGGGACCTTGCGGGCACTGCAGGATTTTAGTCCTTCACGGCGTAGTGTGTTACCAATTGTTTTCTTGGTGACTATGGTCCCAGCTGCCTTGAGATCATTGACAAGATCCTCCTGTGTAGTTCTGGGCTGATTCCTCACCGTTCTGATGATCATTGCAACTCCACGAGGTGAGATCTTGCATGGAGCCCCAGACCGAGGGAGATTGACAGTTCTTTTGTGTTTCTTCCATTCTTCCAACTGTTGTCACCTTCTCACCAAGCTGCTTGGCGATGGTCTTGTAGCCCATTCCAGACTTGTGTAGGTCTACAATCTTGTCCCTGACATCCTTGGACAGCTCTTTGATCTTGGCCATGGTGGAGAGTTTGGAATCTGATTGATTGATTGCTTCTGTGGACAGGTGTCTTTTATACAGGTAACAAGATGAGATTAGGAGCACTCCCTTTAAGAGTGAGCTCCTAATCTCAGCTCATTACCTGTATAAAAGACACCTGGGAGCCAGAAATCTTTCTGATTGAGAGGGGATCAAATACTTATTTAATTAATTAAAATGCAAATCAATTCACTCTCACTGTTCAAATAAACCTACCATTAAAATTATAGACTGATCATTTCTTTGTCAGTGGGCAAACGTACAAAATCAGCATGGGATCAAATACTTTTTTCCCTCACTGTATCTGTCCCTTATCCTTGTTCATTCTCCCTTTTCCTTGTACAAATCCACACTTTGGCCTCAATGCATTTTTCTATCACAGGAGTTGCAAATATATGTCAACCAGTTGAAAAGGTACAGCATTTTTAACTATGAATTTATTTCCATGCACCACACCACTACATTTTGGTTTGAAGACACTCTTATGCCAGATTTTGTGCCAGCGTGATTGCAGGATTGTGTAAGCAGGAGAACCCTGGATGTGTGTCCAGACAGTGGGAGTGCCAGGGAGTGTTGTGAGACCACAGTGAAATCTGCTGGGTGTTTCACATTCTGTTCTGTCTTGATTGTTAGGCAGACGGCTCCATAGGAAGCACTCCAGCAAGTAGTCAAATCCAGTCATCACTCCTGCTTTTCCACCCCATTAAAACCCAAATTATTATATTACATTTCTGACCCTGTAAGCAGTCTAATAGACAAGGCATTGATAGCCAACCAAAGTTAACAGTACCCATATTGGCCATTTTCACCTTCTATCTAAATAATTTATAAATGGGCCAGGCCCCTGACCCAGAAGGCATATAAACTTACTGACAATGTTGTTTACCTAGTAACTGACATGGTGCTGTTGCTGGTCATAGTAGGTGCCACTGTGAGATTTTTTTTTTTGTTTCTCAAAAACAAAATGTGTTTTTTTGTGATTCTGTATATACAGTTAAGAAAATAATTGAACACTGACACAAGGCATCTCAGCTTTAATTTGAGGGTATTCACATCCAAATTGGAGGAAGGGTTTAGGAATTACAGCTCTTAGTTATGTAGCCCCCTCTTTTTCAAGGGATCAAAAGTAATTGGACAATTGACTCCAAAGCTGTTTCATGGACAGGTGTGGGCTATTCCTTTGTTATTTCTTCATCAGTTAAGCAGGTAAAAGGTCTGGAGTTGATTCCAGGTGCAGCATTCGCATTTGGAAGCTGCAGCTGTGAACCCACAACATGAAGTCAAAGGAGCTCTCAATGCAAGGGAAGCAGACCATCCTTAGGCAGCAAATAAAATCCATCAGAGAGATAGCAGGAACATGTGGCCAAATCAACGGTTGGTACATTCTGAGAAAAAAAGAACGCACTGCTGAGCTCTGCAACACAAAAAGGCCTGGACGTACGCGGAAGACAACTGTGGGATCGTAGGATCCATTCCATGGTACAGAAAAAAACCTTCACAACATCCAGCTAAATGAAGAACACTCTCCAAGAGGTAGGCATATCATTATCCAAGTCTACCATGAAGAGAAGACTTCACGAGAGCAAATACAGTGGGTTCACCACAAGGTGCAAACCATTCATAAGCCTCAAGAATGGAAAGGCCAGATTAGACTTCTAATCTGGCCTTTTTTAGATGTTTAGCCAAAAAACATCTAAAAAAGCCAGCCCATTTCTGGAACAGCATTCTTAGGACAGATGAAACTAAGGTCAACCTGTGCCAGAATGATGCGAATAAAAAGGTATGGAGAAGGCTTGGAACAGCTCATGATCCGAAGCATACCTCATCATCTGTAAAACACAGTGGAGGCAGTGTGATGGCATGGCCATGCATGTTTTCCAATGGCACTGGGTCACTAGTGTTTATTGATGATGTGACAGAAGACAGAAGCAACCGGATGAATTCTGAAGTGTATAAGGTTAAATTGTCTGCTCAGACTCAGCCAAATTCAGCAAAGTTGATTGGACGGTGCTTCACTCTACAGATGGACAATGACCCAAAACATACTGCGAAAGCAACCCAGAAGTTTTTTAAGGCAAAGAAGTGGAATATTCTGCAATGGCCGAGTCAATCACCTGATCTCAACCCAATTGAGCATGCATTTCCCTTGCTGAAGACAAAACTTAAGGCAGAAAGACCCACGAACAAACAACAACAGAAGACGGCTGCCGTAAAGGCCTGGCTATGCATCACAAAGGAGGAAACCCAGCGTTTGGTGAATATCCATATGCGGAAATCCCAGGGGGGCAGGGGGGACATGACCACCCTATCCTGGGGAAAACTATGATTTGTCCCCCCCAACATATCACTGTAAACATAACCACTTAATTTCAATTATATTAATAATACGCAGTGAAAGCAATTGTGCTCATTATAGACACTTAATAGCGTGTTTTTAAGTTTCAAAAGATTGCAACCCCCCCCCCTTTGCCTCACAATGGTTTGATCCACTGCCCCACCCCAGCCCTCAGCAGTGGTACATTGTACAGGTACAGTGTATGTGTGGGATCTGACAGAGTCTGTTATTGGTGGAAGACTTTCAGTAAGTAGATCTAACAAAGGATATGTTAGACATTTCTTTACTTCTACCACTCAATACAATAAAACACATTTATAACCAACACCAGCCTTAATTTTTGCTGCACTGAATTATGTGTCACACTGTTAGCTACCAGTTAGCTGACGTTTGCTAGCTAGCTACAGTAACATCAACCAGTGTTGACAGCTGTTTGATTCCAAGTCATTTAGATTAGATTCAACTTTATTGTCACTGAACAAGTACAAGTACAGTACAACAAAATGCAGTTCGCATCTAACCAGAAGTGCAAATAGAAAGGGCAGAAAATCTACAAGTATTTACAAGTATTAAGTATATACAATATAACAAGTGGAATGTATAGATGTGCAGTGAAGGCAAATGCAGTACAAATGGCAATACTAAATGTGCGATGAGAGAAGCTTGAGTCAATGAGTCTTGCACTGCAATGTATGTAGTGTTCCTTAGCTGGCAAGGTGACAGTGTTCATGTCTACTGTCTGAAAGGCACTTAATGCACGTAGCTAATATCCAGTAAGTTTGCTTTGTGTTGGTAGGGTTCACACACAATAGCTGAATTTGCAGAGCTACAGTGGCGAGCAAACCGACGGCGCAAACTAAAACAGTATTACAGCATTACTTTTGGTGTTCCCCTCAAGAATAGCTCTTAAGAAAATGTCATGTAATTGTCCCCTCCAAACACGATATCAGATTTTTGCCCCTGGTGATGTCCATGCGTTCCAGACTTCAAGCAGTCACTGCCTGCAAAGGATTCTCGACAACATTTTAGTTATGATTGTGTTAATTTGTCCAATTACATAGGGGAAATAAGGGAACTGTATATGAAAATGGTTGCAATTCCTAAATGTTTCATAAGATATTTTTGTTCAACCCCTCGTATTAAAGCTGAAAGTCTCCATTTCAATTGCACCTCAGTTGTTTCATTTCAAATTCATTGTGGAGGCGTACAGAGCCAAAATTATGAAAATTGTGTCAGTGTCCAAATATTTCCGGACCTAACTGTAGATGGTTTCGAAAGGACATCATTATCAGACTTCCTACGTAACCACTTATTCCACTCCAATATAGATTAAAGGTGACTGCATATTTCTTTCAGATGGAATATTTGTTGAAAAATGTCAGGAAAAAAATGATAGTGAATTTACCTCCAACGCGACTCTGGCAACAAATCTTTGCCAGAGTTCATCTAAATAAAATGATCATAGTATAATAATGAAACTAGATGTCTATTACCATCCACTATACAAGACTCACCCAACCCTTAGCCAGTTGGCCAGTTAATTGGTCCCTGTTAAGGGCCTGGTAATGTGGCTGTACAGGTGGGCTACCTGGGAGTCTAACCCTGTGGTCCTGGCACAGATGTCTACTCAGCCTGCCCTTTCTCTGCTGCTCCCCATCTTCCCCTACCCCCTGCAGAGAGCTCTAATGACAAGGGGCAGCATTTGTTGGGCAACAAGTGGGCCACTCTGGCTGCTTGAAACCTGTTGTTAAGAGGTAAACAGGCCTTTTGGACTGTTCCCTGTCGAAATGAGGCCTGGCTCATACTTAGTTAACGTGTCGGCTCCAAGACAGTAGATTTCAGGATTTTATTTTTGTGCTGTAGATCACTATAATATACACCTTTAACATGATAATGACTAGGCCTCATTTGATCTCTCTTTTTGCCAGTGAGGAGTCATTCTTACTCTAACATTCTATCAATCTAATAAATGCATTTAATTTACCTAATTGCATGAAATAATTATAGGATTCTTTTGTGGCATTGAGTATCCATCACATCCTGGCATGGCAGGCCTGAGATTTGATGCCCTCTCTCCCTCATTTGGAGCACAGACACCTGTTCATTGCTGTTATTGCCCTGTATTCATGATCACTGTCCCTATTTACTTTTTCTATTCCCACATGTATCTTGTCGGTCATTGTTTGGATTTTGTTCCTGTGTAACGCTGCTCTGTTTTCGTGCTGTGGATTTAGTTTCTGTTCTCAAGTACTGGTACATTTTAGTTACGTTTTAAAGTTCTCCATTCACCTTGTGCTTGTGTCCTGCTTTCCTCTACAGTGTTACAGAAATGTTGTTAATGAAATCCAAATTCTAAGAAAATACTAAGAAAGTATATTTATTTACAAACAAGCAAGCTGACTTTTTTCAATATTAAAGTTAATTTCATTCCAAATTATTCTAGTGTAAAAGATGTACAGTACTTATGTTGAACCTACATTTTTTTGTCATGAGTGCACATTTTCATACTGTACTGTCAAACCCACAATAATAGTGTTGAATGCACCATCATCTGCTGCCAATTAAGCTACATAAGAACATATAGCATTTACTTTGAACTCTATCTCTGTAGGCCTGGGCAAAGCCAAATTACGTGCTGATAGTGACTCGGGTATTTCACTTATCTACAATCTAGGTCACAAAATCACAGACAGTGTTACAGTAAAAGAAGGGTGACTGATTAAATAATAAAGAGTTGTTACTAGTTGTTTGAACCATTAAAGGTAAACAGCGGGTTAGTTTTGGGTTAAATCAATTTTAGAGTAACAACACAGTCTAATAACCTGTACTTAGTGATGTTGTGCTTTAAAGGGGCACCTCCCCTAAACGGGTGGTGTGTATTATGTCTGAGAGATTTCTGGGGCAATGAGATTTCCTTCACCCATGGCCAGTAGCATATAATGGTTTCTGCACAACAAAAAACACCCATTGGTATGTCACAGTATGAATTGTAGGGCAAGTGTGATCTGATAAATGAATGTAGTCATGTTTTGTTTCCTTTTGGGAAGATTCCATGTTATACCAGTCACGGTATTTAGATTTGCATGTAGTCGCGGTTATCCTTGATTGATAGAGCCATTGGATGTCTTTCAGAAACACCCATTCAGCAGGTTTTCCAAACATCATTCTGGCAGACAGGCTTTTGGTACTGCTAAATTGATAGCCAAATAATGTTACATTATACAACAAAATACAGTGGCTTGCCATCATGAAGCATACATTGTTTGTAGTGATGCTACATGGTGATATTGATACATGATTGAACCAGGGCTTTCTACTGATGATATCCTGGCGAAACAGGTTTTAAATACGGATTGAAGAATGTATATAAAAATTGCAGTTTTATCAACACAAAGACAGCAAATAAGTAAGTAAATTCTATTGATTTGTCCCTTGCTTCTTGCTAAACAAACAGTGGCTGTTGGAATTGATGTACTGCTTATATGGGTAATATGGTTTAGAAGCTACAGTAATAATTGACATATGTAGCTATCAATCATTATGTAAATTACAAAGCTACTCTTTTTAGATATGGCTTTTGTTAAAACTGCTAGTCTGCAACACTGGATAGTAACCATGCTTGAAAACAGTCTGTCGCCCTGGTTGAAATTATACAAGTAATTCTAGCTAGTTAGTGTGAACAAGTAGTAGAACAAATGGTGCCGTCACTAACAGAACTAAGGGACAGTTTTAATGGAACGTTGAGAACACATGAATTTGTAGTCAAAATGAAATCGTAATTGGGAAAAGTTATTTCTACTCATAAACGAGTGTTGATTTTGGTGTATTTTGCCATGTGTAGCAGGATAACCACAAAGGTATTACCTACATGTACAAAACATCAGGGCTTACAGTACAGTTGCATGTAATCCCCAAATTAGCTAGTGGAAAAAGTTGTTTCCAATGGTACATTTGTGGCAAAACAGTTTTTTGGCATGGTATATGTGGGATAAAACTGAACTTGCTGTTTACCCATGCAATCTGTTGTTTTAGTTACTTATTATTGGTGCATTGGGTGCTGACACCAGGGAAATGAAGGGCAAAAGAGCAATTTTCTGCATTTGCTTATAATTTGTAAAGCCAGACACAGAACAACTCATTGGCATGATTAACGTTGGTGTTTCAAAAATAACTCTAATTTTAAAAAGTGCATTTAGTGTCTTCTAAAAATTATTGTATTCTTCAATCGAAATTTAGTTAGGGAGACTATTTATTTTCACTATAAATTATGTAACTTGTGCTATTTTATTATCAGACCAATACAGACATAGATAAAAAGTAGATTCTACCGCAAAATTCAAATTCGCTAATTATGGATTCTGTTGAGGAGACATTGTGTTTTAATTACATAAATGTATCATTGCTAACATTAGTAGATTTTGTGGTTGTGCTATGGTAAAATGCCCTTTTAAGAGTCTATTACTGAAGTCAGAATGTGACTATTGCTGAGGGTCTGAGCACAGGAATGACCATCATGTAAGCCATGTTTATGCAAAGTAGAACTTGAGTTAACATATAACAGCTAAGGTAGCTTATATGTTGCAAAGCTACTAAGGTAGCTTTGCAACATACATATACTTAATACTTGTACATTTCCTGCCCTCTTCTATTTTCACTTCTGGTTAGATGCTAACTGCATTTCGTTGTACTGTACGCGTACTGTTCATTGACAGTAAAGTTGAATCTAATCTTATGAAGTACCTACATTTTCAAGAACTATCAAAGTCAACCATTGACTGCTATGTCACAACACCTTCCCCAAACATGTTGTGTGTGTCCTCACACTATTTGCTAATTTACCCCAATATAAACAAGTTTTCCTAATACCCCAACAATGCTCCACACGTGCTCTCCAGAACACCTGTGGAGAGTGTCTAAAGTCACAGCCTGGCACGCTTGACTTCTTCATGGGGGGCCTCTTAACTTCCACCTGGCACCTACTTAACTCAATTTGATGTTAACCCCCACTCCTCCATTTTATACCATATACGATTATTACCCTCCTTCCACAATGAGTGTCTGTATCTGGTTATTATCGTTCAGTCTTACTTTGATCATCCTGTAGTTACAGACATTTTCCTTGGACTGCATTCAAGATTTAAAAAGGCTTCTAAAGTTCCGAAATTCCTCCTTAACATTTCAGCCTTGATTTACCCTAACAACCACCTAAAAACGCCTAATTATAATACACATAATAATTTACATGTATTTTTCCTGCAGGATTATTGTCAAATTAAGATACAGCATTTGTAGTTTGCCGCCCATGCTGCTAAGCTTCTTTTACCTCAACAATAGTCACCTGCTGAGAGCACTGTGCCAATTAAGCCCTCAGCTACCAGAGGGCCCCAGAGAGCCATACAGAGAGTCCCGCCCTACACTGGCCCAGAGCAGGTCTGACCCAGACAGACCAACCCAGCTGCCCCAGGCGCGCTGAGGATCTAGTGGGACCCCATTTCGCTATCGTGGCTTGACACTGACAAACAAGGGAGAAACCCTAAACTGGGTCCTTTTGTTTGGAGTAGGAGAGACATATTGGTTCCCGCAGAACTTGTGTTGCCCCCTGTGATTCTTCTTCTACCATGCTGACATCAATGTAATGCCAGCCCAAGGAATAAAAGATGACAGATATGCTTGCAGACTAGTAAAGACAACTCTAAAAAACTACAACCTCTTAAACTGCTCTTTAGCAAAACATGTTTAAATGTTTTTCCTTTTTTTCCACACGGGGAAACACTACTTTTCTCTGTTTACCAAGACAACCAGTGACTTTGCACAGAATAATTTAAACTGAATTAAAGCTACCCTCTTCACATGTAAGGAAGATAAAACTCAACTAAAGGCCATTTCAAACTGCAGTAATTGCAGATCTTGCGACCACTTGGTGCTTGATCACTCTGAGGTGTTTTGTTCACCACCCACGGCTAGCGTCCAGCTCTTAGCTTTTCATCTTGTTAAATTTAAAAACATGGGAAGAAATCGCTAGTAAAGTAAACTAGACACAATCGCAGAGAAACAGTAATAAAGGCTTTCAATTCAAAGACTTATTTCATCATGACAAGGCTTTAGATGACTCAAAACTTAAATACAGGAAATCCAGACGTAAAAAGATACACTGGCCGACAGAGACCGGAAACTAGGAAGATTAAAGAGGAAGGTGATGAGGGGAAAACGAGACACAGGTAAAAAGACTAAAGACACAGGTTAAATTAATTAACTCAATGGATGAAAAACTAAATATAGAAGTATAATAAATAGAACCTTCACACACTCAACACTCAACAACAGATGTTACAAACCCCCCCAAGACGCAACTCATGCTGCAAGACAAGAATGGGGGTGTCGGACAACAAGGCGGGGGCGTCTCCTGCAGACAGGCAGCAAGAAGGGGCGTCGTCTCCAGATGGGAAGCAGGCCCTGGTGGTGCCATGGTTGGTCCTGATGGGGTCGGTCAGCAGGGGCTCTCATAAGGCGTTGGCAGCAGCGTTGATAGCGGATGCAGCATTTCAGGCCACTTCGGTGGCTGCAACACCATAGCCCCCTTCCAAAAAAATTGTTTGTGGCTGCTAGTGGGGTTGTGAGGGGGCTGCTGAGGTGGTGGCAAACACACTGGCAACATTTGCTGGGGTGACCACTGCAGTGGAAGTGGTGTTGTGGCCGGTGGAGCAGTAGGGATAGCACTGGCAGGAACTGAACCCTCCAGGAGACCTGACGCTGTGCCAAATTGCACCTATAACAGCGCATTCACACCTCAGTCTGTGAACTGAAGGGCCCAGCTCCACGCCCTCCTATCTAACAGGACACTAGAAACCCTGCCATAGTCCATCAGATTCTGTGACTCTGGGTGGCTGAAGTGCTGGTCACACTGTTGTATGCTGGTGACGAACCTTGCTGGGTCTCCCTCGAAGCGATCAGGGTAGGGCAGTCTACTGTTCTCCCACTCATTGTGGTGGGTGAGGGTATGGTGGAAAGACACTTCGTCTTCCTCCCCAAAAAGACCTCTACTTTACCAGGCCAGCCCTCCAGGGGGTAACAGTAGAGAGACCTCTTGCCCAGCTTTTACAGCTATGTACAGCTATGAAATAACACATATGGAATCGTGTAGCAGGGTAGAGCGGGTCAAGATTTTTGATTGGTAATGTATATATTTATATTATATACACAGTACATTGCTAGATGTAATATATATATATGTAATATATATATATATATATATATATATATATATATATATATATATACATATATATATATATACAGCTCTGGAAAAAATTAAGAGACCACTCCTAATTTTTCTTAAATCAGCATCTCTACATGTATGGCAGCCATTCCATTCCAGTGTTTGTTAAATTCCAACACAGGCACACCTCATTTTACCTAATGAGGTACTGATTAGGTGATTACCTGAACCAAATCTAATTTAACGAGGAAAAGTATAAAAAAACACTGCTGTGGTCATCACTATCCTCTTGCAATAGGACCAGCTGGATAGCAAAATCAGTGCAAGTAGTACCTCAAAGGTAATTTTAATCACCTAATCACTACCTCATTAAGTAAAATGAGGTGTGCCTGTGTTGGAATTTAACAGACACTGGAATGGAATGGCTGCCATACATGTAGAGATGCTGATTTAAGAAAAATTAGGAGTGGTTTCTTTATTTTTTCCAGAGCTGTATATATACACACACTGCTCAAAATAATGAGGGAACACTTAAATCACACATCGGGTCTCGATTAAGGAAATATATTAAAGATCAAAATCTTTATTGCACATTGTGTAATTAGTTGAGAACAAAATGACGTAACAATGGTCAATGGAAACCAAAATCACCAACCAATTTATGGCTGGATTCAAACTCACACCGAAAATCTAAGTAAACAATTGAAATCACAGGCTGTTCCAACTTGTGTTAATTTCATCACTCAGTAGTGTGTATGGCACCCACGTGCCTGTATGCACTCCCGACAACATCTGGGCATGCTCCTGATGAGACGGCTGATGGTGTCCTGGGGGATCTCCTCCCAGACCTGGATCAGGGCATCAGTGAGCTCCTGGACAGTCTGTGGCGCTACTTGGCAGCGTCAGATGTACTGATACATAAAGTCCCAGAGGTTCTTAATTGGATTCAGGTCTGGGGAACGTCAGGGCCAGTCAATGGCATCAATGCCTTCGTCATCCAGGAACTGCCTACACACTCTGGCCACATGAAGCCGGGCATTGTCCTGCACCAGGAGGAACACAGGACCCACTGCACCAGCGTAGGACGATGGGTCTGAGGATTTTATCCCAGTACCTAACAGCAGACTGGGTACCGTTGGCTTGCACATGGAGGTCCGTGCGACCCTCCAAGGATATGCCTCCCCGGATGATGTTGCAGGCAGCATTATGTTCACCACGGCATCTCCAGACTCTTTCTGTCACATGTGCTCAGTGTGAACCTGCTGTCATCTGTGAAGAGAACGGGGCGCCAATGGCGGACCTGCCAATTCTGGTTTTCTCTGGCGAATGCCATTCGAGCTGTACAGTACTGGGCTGTGAGCACGCGTCCCACTAGAGGACGTCGGGCCCTCATGCCACCCTCATGGAGTCTGTTTCTGACAGTTTGTTCAGAAACATGCACAACATTAGTCCGCTGGAGGTCATTTTGTAGGGCTCTGGCAGTGCTCCTCCTGTTCCACCTCACACAAAGGAGATACCAGATACCAGTCCTGCTGCTGGGTTTATGCCCTTCTACAGCCCTGTCCAGCTCTCTCGTGTAATGGCCCATCTCCTGGTATCTCCTCCATGCTTTTGAGACACAGCAAACCTTACTGCGACGGCATGTATGGATGTGCCATCCTGGAGGAGCTGGACTTCCTGTGCAATGTGAATGGGCTGCACCTCCTGGAGGAGCTCCCTTAATTTTTAATCCCATTAGTTAATTCTGACACAGTTTTCAGTAAGTAAGGCTCTAATCAATTGCCATTTTTAGCTACATTTTTAGCTGCTTAACATAGCCAAAAGAAGCAATATGTTTCTGTAGTTTGTTTAGCAAGAAGCAAGGCACAAAGAAATAGAATCGTTCGCCATTTTGGTCTACAACTAGTAAATATATTTTTCGATTTGTATTGAAATATGTTTCATTAGGAAATCATCAGGAGAAAGCTCTGGTTCAAGTATGTATGGCTCAATATCACCATGTAAGATCACTTCCAAAAATGTATATTTCAAATGACAATGATGAGCAGTACCCGGGCTTCCAGGATGTTTTCAAAACCCGCCATTGGCTCTATAAATCAATGACAGCTGCAACTACACACATGTTCTTGTTGCACAATCACTATAAAATGAAAAAAGACTTGACTTGACATTGCATTAATTTCAAGAACCCATTGTTGGGGTTCTAGTTAAGATTGTAGCAGATTGTATCGGATAAAGCTGCTTTTATATGTTCATTAGAAAAAACATCAAGGTTCAGGGTTATGGTGAGGTACGGACGTTCTCAGTGTTTTTTATTTAGGCTGTACAACCGTTGACATTCACTGTCAGCAATGACAGCAGTCAAAGGTTGTACAGTTTCTTCATTTTTTAAAGAAATAGCCTGTACGTAAAAAATGTACTCTCTAAATCTCTTATTTATTAACAATGCACTCCTGCAGTGTGGAGTCATGGTTGAGCGTTAATGCTTCTGGGTATGTGCAAATGCACATATATTGTGTCACAACATAAAATCAAAACTAATATAATTGGTAATTCCTGCTACTGAACACAAAAAAGAAAAGTAAAAAATAAAATCTGCAAATTGTTCTAAATTAGTTACAAAAATAACTTAGAAAATAATTAATTGCATAAGTATTCACCCCCTTTACTTTAGCACAGCTGATGAGCTGTGCTGCAACTAATTGTCTTTAGAAGTCATGTATTTACCTGAATTAAAGTGTTTCACGTGATTTCAGGTTAAAAACACCTGCCTCTGGTAGGTCCCACAGTTGGAAAGTACAATTCATAACAAAAACTACATCATAAAGACAAAAGGAAAATTCAAAGCTAATCTGGAATAAGGTTTTTCCAAACCACCAGTCGGGTAGGGTATAATAAAGTTAGGCAAAAAAAGGCATGTGGAATACTCTGTAGTCCACCCGGGCAAGTGTGCAGATTTTCAGGCAAATGTTTTGGGGTTTCCTTAGCAGGTGGATTCATTTTGTTTGTTTACGTTAAATGTTGGTTAGTTTGTTTTCACCATTACCTCTGCCACTGGTCTGCTACTCCCCAGAGTAGCAGCTCTATTGTGCATAGAGAACTGAGGTGGGGTCCTAGGAATTCAGAACTGTTTGATCACCTGTGTGTTGTGGCTCACAGGTGATAAACATTATTATCACCAATGTGCTGTTTCCTAACAAGTATATTACCACAAGTGTGTTTCTTTTCCACCATTGTGCTAACATTCTTCTCACAAGTGTTTGCATCTTGTTGATTGTATGTGTTATATTGCCCTTCCCTTTCTTTAATAAAACTTTACATTGTCCTGAGGACCTCCCATTGTGTATAAAAAAGGTGATGTAAAGTTACACTGAGCACACCATAAAGCATGTTAACAAGTCCGAGGAGATTAATACTTTTGACAGCCACTATTTGTCTCCCTGCTGCGGACCACGGTCCAATATCCGTCTCCACTCTTCACTCTGTCTCCACCTGTCTTCCTTCAAAACATTCCTTTTCAACTTTTTTGGAAAGGAAAGAAAAAGGTGCAGTGGTCTCTTAATTTTTTCCGGCGCTGTATGTTTTTAGACCCTTTTCTGTGAGACTCAGAATTGAGCTCAGTTGCATCCTGTTTCCATTGATCATCCTTGAGATGACTTCATTGGAGTCCACTTGTCTTAAATTTAACTGATTGTACATGATTTGTAAAGGAACACACCTTTCTATAAACAACCCCTCAGTGGATGTTAGAGCATGAACCAAGCCATGAACTTGAAGGAACTGTCTTTATTGCTTCAAGACAGAATTCTCTCGAGGCACAGATCTAGTGAAGGGTACCAAACATTTCTGCAGCACTGAAGGTCCACAAGAATTACAGTGGCCTCCATCCTTCAAATGGAAGGTTTGAAATCACCCACACTCTTCCTCGTGCCTTTGAATGCCTTAAAAAGGCATCTGATTGTGATGTATGGTTATGTGTTTGTAAGCTTTGCGAAACAACATTGTTTGTTGCATTTATATTATATATTACACTTTATCTGTCGCGTGTCAGTGTAGTAAAGGATCAAGTCGCAGGAGTCAGAGGCAGTGGTCTTTTATTTGAAGACTTCAGGTGCACAGAGCACGGAATAAGAATTGGAAACTAACTTTAGTTACTGGAAAAACAAAATGGCACGTAGCCGGTAAAGAATGAGCAACAGCTCTCAACACAGCATACGAACACAATAATGCACAAAGACTGGGGAGGTTGAGAAACACTTATACTCCTGATAATTAGTAAATGATGATCTGTCATGGGTGATAATGACGAGACTGTCCAGGGTGCATTCGTGTGTAAAAGGAAAATAAAGAATAGGGGGTAGGAGAATGGTGGCGGCTAGAAGCCTGGTGACGTTGAACGATGGAGCCCTCTCGCACCAGGAGAGGGAGCAGCTCCAGGGCGAAATGTTACATAATCATATATAACAGTGTGTTATCCTATCTTTTATATTGTGCAAAGGCCTTGAGAAAAGTAATTTGTTTGTAAAAACCTGCCAGTCTAAATAAAGCTAAATTACAATTTTGCCGTGGTACTGCTAAACAATACCCTTGCACTACTTGGGGGCCCAAAGTGAGAATTAAGTGGGTCAGATGCCCCCCCCAAAAGTATTGCCTTATTTTACCCATATTTAATATGTGTACATCTAGTAGTTAACCAATATTATGTGGAAAACAAGTAAATAAAAGGTAAAATAAATCCTTGAATTGAATTTTATGAAACAACCACTAACTTGCTGAAGAAATTTATATTAAATGTTGACCTCAACAGGTGGGTTGGGTCTTGTTGTCTGTGAGTCGAGAACAACATGCTCTCTTGATTATTTCTACTGGCCACAAAACCAGATCTCAGATCTGTGATCATTGGATTATACTGGAGACCTCTGCGGTTTCCTCAAAGCCATGAATGTCTTTTTCACACATTATGTCTGCAAACCCAACTTAAATGGGACACTTTGGCGCCCCTTACAAGTTTTAAATATTTCTTGGAAAGTCACTTGTTAATTGTTTGGTTAATTGTACATACCAGTCAAAAGATTGGACACACCTGCTAATTCAAGGATGTTTCTTTATTTTTTCAATCTAGAACCCCGTTTCCAAGAAAGTTGGGATGATGCATAAAATGCAAATAAAAACATAATGCAATGATGTGCAAATCATTAAACCTTATATTTAACTGAAAAAAGTACAAAGACAACATATCAAATGTTGAAACTGAGAAATCTTATTGTTTTTGGAAAAAAACATGCCCGTTTTGAATTTGATGCCAGAAACACGTTTAAAAAAAGTTAGGACAGGGACACTGTGTTGCATCACCTCTTCTTTTAACAATACTGTAAGCGTTTGGGAACTGAGGAGACCAATTGCTGTAGTTTTGAGAGTGAAATGTAGTCCCATTCTTGCTTGATATAGGATTTCAGCTGTTCAGTTCAGGGTCCTATTTGTCATATTTTCATAATGTGCCAAATGTTGTCAATGGGTGACAGGTCTGGACTGCAGTGAGGCCAGTTTAGCACCCAGACTCTTTTACTATTGAGCCATGCTGTTGTAATACGTGCAGAAAGTGGTTTAGAATTGTCTTGCTGAAATAAGCAAGTCCTTCCCTGAAAAATATGTAGTCTGGATGGCAGCATATGTTGCTCCAAAACTGGTATGTATTGTTCAGCATTAATGGTGCCTTCACAGATGTGCAAGTCACCCATGCCATGTGCACTAATGCACCACCCTACCATCACGGATGCTGGCTTTTAACTGTGGACTGATAAGAAGCCAGATGGTCCCTCTCCTCTTTAGTCCAGAGAACGCAGCATCCATGATTCCCAAAAATAATTTAAAATTTTGAGTTGTCAGACCACAAGTTTTGCACTTCACCACAGTCCATCTTATATGAGCTCAGGCCCAGAGAAGTTGGCGGCAGTTCTGGATATAGTTAGTATATGGTTTCTTCTTCGCATGGTAGAGTTTGAACTTGCATTTGTGGATGCAGCGACGTACTGTGTTCACAGACAATGGTTTTCGTAAGTGTTCCTGTGCCCATGCAATGATTTCCACTACAGAATCATGTCTGTTTTTAATGCAGTGCCGTCTGAGGGCCCAAAGATCACTGCCATTCAATATAGGTTTTTGGCGTATTTCCTTGCATACAGAGATTTCTCTGTTTTTTCTGAATCTTTTAATGATATTATGTACCGTAGATGATGAGATCCCCACACTCTTTGCAATTTTAAGTTGAGAAACATTCTTAAATTGTTGCGCTATTTGGCCGCGGTCTTTCACATACTGGTAAACCCCTCCCCATCCTCACTTCTGACAGACCCATCCTCTCTCGAATGATCTTTTAACACCCAGTCATGTTACTGACCTGTTGCCATTTAACCTAATTAGTTGTGTGATATTCCACCAGGTTTAGTTTTTTAGCATTACACAACTTTTCCAGTCTTTAGTTGCCTCTGTCTCAACTTATTTGAAACAAGTTGCTGACATCAAATTCAAACTGGGCATATTGTCACACCTGCGCCATCTGCCTCCAGTGCTCCCCCTGCAGGAGGCAGGCTTCGGCGCTCCACGTCACCGGCTTTCTGACACCACCGCCCATTTCATCAACTCATCACACCTGTTGTCTCGTTTAGCACACCTGATCATCATCCAGTCATCTCCCCCAGTATATATATTCCCTCTGCTCCCTTTGTCTTTGTTGTGTTATTGTCTCGCCGTTACGAGCACAGTGCAGCTCAAATAAATGAATCTATCGAACCAAACGACTCCGCAGTTCGCTCCTCTCTCTTCAGACGCACGAGCTGACAGAATAACACAACCTACTCAGAAGAGAAAGAAAATGGAGCACGGAGCCGAGAAAGAGACCGGTGTTG
>JACXGI010002377.1:12089-74475 GCA_016801175.1 Esox masquinongy | reverse complement strand
AAAGATGTGTTAAACAACATATATCTCATTTATATATGGTAGGAACCGCGCCCTGAACCATAAAATTTAGGGTAGGGGGCTCATGCTATAAGAACTGTGGGTGCTGTGATTGTGTCAGACTCTGTTGGACTGAATGCCACACTGTCTCCAGATATATCTGTATGAATAAAGATAATTGCCGGCACTGCGATTTTGTCTCGGAAGTACTTTAGGTCGGTACTTCAATACCTAAGTACTTTAGGTCGGTACTTCAATAGTAGGTAACTACTTGACATAATCAATGTGTTCTGAGTAATTGCGTACCTGCAGAAAATGTTCTGCAAGCTTTCTGCTTTGACGCCGTAGATGTAATCGAGGCTGAAGGATGATGATTTGCATTTGACGCAACCACCTCAACTCCGTCCATACAGGTCGTAATACTGCTTGCTTTACATCTCAGAATATTGCATACATTGGTTATCATTGGCTGCTGACGACAATGACTTTAAGCTAAGAGTGTAGGTGTATGATCACAGTTTATTTCATTTGCATTTGGAAATCCGTCGCTGTTGGCCCTAATAATCACAGGTTACGTTTGCGCGGGAAAAAACCTATTTGTGTGCGGATGTTCACGATTGCAAACGTGCAAACATTCGCATGCTTGGGGTTTCTGCAACGTTTTGAAAATGTTGGTGGTTGTGGGTCAAAACATCAGACTACTGTAGATTTAGTGTACGTGTGAAAAGCTACGGATATCTTAAATTTTATATACAACAATGTAAATACCCTTGAGATATTGACATTTATTTTTCAACTATGCTTTGAAACAGTTAAAAACATGAATAAAACAAATAACAGAAAAGGCTAACATATTCTTCGATTTTGCGTTATGTTCAGATAAACAGTCAGATTCTGGAAGATCGAGGGTTATCGAGACTGACATTTAGCGTGTAATGTAGAGTAGCCCAATCATATTGAAGTAGAAAGAAATGGCTTAGAAACCCTTTCCAAAGGTGCTGTACAAAACCCATAAGGTAGAATGCAAATTACGTTTTTGGCCAGCTATGTACACTCTAACAATTATTCATCCCGCAAAAGGTTTTCAACTGGTTATAGGCTATTCCTATTTGTTTTCTAATGCCTCTTAATATGAAAGTAATCTAAAAGTAAATAAAATCATCATAGATATGATTGCAAATACAATAGACAGTGGATATAAAAAGTCTACACACCCCTGTTAAAATGCCAGGTTTCTAAGTGAATGAGACAAAGATAAATCATGTCAGAACTTTTTCCACCTTTAATGTGACCTATAACGTGAACAATTCAATTGAAAAACAAACTGAAATCTTTGAGGGGGAAAAATAAAAAATGAAAAACTCACAATAACCTGGTTGCATAAGTGTGCACACCCTTAAACTAATACTTTGTTGAAGTACCTTTTGATTTTATTACAGCACTCAATCTTTTTGGGTAGGAGTCTATTAGCATGGCACATCTTGACGTGGCAATATTTGCCCACTCTTCTTTGTAAAAGCGCTCCAAATCTGTCAGATTGCGAGGACATCTCCTGTGCACAGCCCTCTTCAGATCACCCCACAGATGTTCAATTGGATTCAGGTCTGGGCTCTGGCTGGGCCATTCCAAAACGTTAATCTTCTTCTAGTGAAGCCATGCTTTTGTGGATTTGGATGTGTGCTTTGGGTCATTGTCATGTTGAAAGGTGAACTTCCTCTTCATCTTCAGCTTTTCAAAGGACACCTGAAGGTTTTGTGCCAATACTGCCTGGTATTTGGAACTGTTCATAATTCCCTCCACCCAGACTAAGGCCCTGGGTTCCAGCTGAAGAAAAACAGCCCCAAAGCATGATGCTGCCACCACCATGCTTCACTGTGGTTATGGTGTTCTTTGGGTGATGTGCAGTGTTGTTTTTGCGTGAAACATACCTTTTGGAATTATGGCCAAAAATTTCAACCTTGGTTTCATCAGACCATAACACATTTTCCCACATGCTTTTGGGGGACTTGATGTTTGTTTTTGCAAACTTCAGCCGGGCTTGGATGTTTTTCTTAGTAAGAAAAGGCTTCCGACTTGCCACCCTAACCCATAGCCCATTCATATGCAGAATACGGGAGATTGTTGCCACATGTAGCACACAGCCAGTACTTGCCAGAAATTCCTGCAATTCCTTTAATGTTGCTGTAGGCCTCTTGGAAGCCTCCATGACCAGTTTTCTTCTCGTCTTTTCATCAATTTTGGAGGGTCGTCCAGTTCATGGTAATGTCTCTGTTGTGCCATATTTTCTCCACTTGATGATGACTGTCTTCACTGTGTTCCATGGTATATCTAATGCTTTGGAAATTCTTTTGTACCCTTCTCCTGACTGATATCTTTCAACAATGAGATCCCTCTGATGCTTTGGAAGCTCTCTGCGGACCATGGCTTTTGCCCTGAGATGCAACTAAGAAAATGTAAGGAAAATCCTACTAGAACAGCTGAACTTTATTTGTGATTAATCAGAGTCACTTTAAATGATGGCAGGTGTGTAATTACTTCTGTTTAACATGAGTTTGAATGTGATTGGTTAATTCTGAACACAGCCACATCCCCAGTTATAAGAGGGTGTGCACACTTATGCAACCAGGTTATTGTAAGTTTTTATTTTTCATTTTTCCCCCTTGAAGATTTCAGTTTGTTTTTCAATTGAATTGTTCACATTATAGGTCACATTAAAAGTGGAAAAAGTTATTATAGCAATAGCGCAATAGCCTATACAGTGAAAAAAAGGCTTGAAAAGGCCAAAATAAAACACAAAAAACCTCAGTAACCTTCATGGCATTGTTTATGACAAAAACAATTTACATTTTACACAGCATCCCAACTATTTTGAGAACGGGGTAAAAAAGTTAGGATGCTGTGTAAAATGGAAAGAAAAACAGAATGCAATGATGTGCAAATCATTAATACCATATATTCAATAGAAAATATTACAAAGACAACATATCAAATGTTGATACTGACAAATTATATTGTTTCTTGAAAAATATATGCCCACATTGAATTTGATGCCAGCAAGATGTTTTAAAAAAGCTGGGACAGGGGCAATAAAAGACTGGAAATGTTGTGTAATACTAAAAAAAACCTGGTGGAACATCTCAGAACTAATTAGGTGAATTGGCAACAGGTCAGTAACATGATTGGGTATAAAAAGCGCATCCCAGAGAGCATGAGTCTTTCAGAAGATGGGAGGGGTTCACCACTCTGTTTGAGACAGTGCAGGCAAATAGTGCAACAATTTAAGAATAATGTTTCTCAACGTAAAATTGCAAAGACTTTGGGGATCTCATCATTAACGGTACATAATATAATTCAAAGATTCAGAGATTTCAGAAAAATCTCTGTACGCAAGGGATAAGACCGAAAAACCAATATTGGATGGCAGTGACCTCTGGCGGCACTGCATTGAAAACAGACACTATTCTATAGTGGAAATAGGAGGATTTGGCGCTTATAAATAAACAATTGAATTGCTGATGAGAAAAAACCTGCATGACATAAAAACATACATTATTCCAGTGGCGAACCGTGACTATTGGATCTAGGCCCTCAGTAGCGGAAGCATATCTGACGTCATACATATAGTTAGAGAATTCTGATGCCTGTGTATACAGAGCATGACTTAGACCAGGGGTGTCCATAGACCAGGGGTGTCCAAACAGTTCCACGGAGGGCCGAGTGTCTGCGGGTTTTTGGTTTTTCCTATAAATTGGTTCCCAGTTCACACCTAAACAACCAGGTGAGGGTAGAAACTAACCAGTTAGTAACCTAATTAGTCAATCAAGTACAAGGTGAGAGCGAAAACCTGCAGACACTCGGCCCTCCGTGGAACTGTGTGGACACCACTGCCATAGACCTTTCTTTTGCAGACCTATGTAGAAGCAATTCTTTGGTGACAGAGTCAACCAGTCCTAAGCCACGCCTCAGCTGTTGCTCACAGAAGCAGCAAACGTACACAACGGTTGCAAATATCAATAGCAGGAACCACATTAGAAGAAAATACGGTTATGTCATTTCAAAGAACCATTTGCCAAAACAGTCATGCAAATAGTGGCGAAATTAAACCACACCACTACTCACGTTGTTTCAAGACCATGGACAGTATATGCTGACAAAGAGAAAAAGGTTGCGCTGTATTCGACATCCAGCATGCAGCAATAAAAACATTGCACCACAAGAAATGTCATGTACCCAGTACTTCCAATTGCAACGTTATTACCTTTGTTTTTACCACACAACCAGTGATCTAAAGTTGAAATAATATTTTACAAATTGTAATCAAAATAATATGAACGAGATAGCAACAGAAAGCAAGCTGTAGATGAAAACAGAAAGTCCACTCACCATTATGATTATCAAATAAAAACGAAGTTCATTCTCCTGCCTTTCTTTATGACATGGATAATGGCAGGTTCATGTAGCTTGTCTTTGGATTTTTAATCCGAAATAAGTTATTTTTTGATTAAGATCAAAGCCAGGGCTGACTGCCGGGCCATCACAATCCTTATGTTCACTCACTGTGAAAAAAAAAAAAAAAGCTAGCCAGCTAGATAGCTAGGCTCAAGCGTGAGAAAGCATGATAAGGCTCTGAAAAAGTGACGTATACTTAAGCCCTCTAGAGGGCCTTGAGGCGTAATACAATTGTCCCACCTATTACAAGACAATTTGTGATTGGTTGTTTCTATTGTCATTCCAAAATGCTGCTCTAATTGAAGTCAATGTCAATCCTGTTTCCGAAAACCTGTGGGCCTAGCCAATGAGCATTGAGCACAGCTAGCCCATTTCTACCAAGATACTACCAAAGCAAAATTCTGATTGGATATTTTTTTCTCTTGGATATTAACCCTTCTTTTTCCAACACAAACTGAGGAAATTCAATAGGAAGATCATTACAATTAAGACAAAATAAATTAAATCAATGAAATCAAAATTGCAAATTATAATATATAAAAAATATGAGGGAGTAGAGGGCCCTGACGGTTCCACACTGCATTATTCACTTTTTTAATATCATACTTTGAATAGTAATGTATTAAACTGATATGTTTTTTCCACAAAAAAGTTTAATTATCATATTTTAACACTATAACCGCCAAATGCCTATGCCAATTGGCGTTTGAGGTTGTAATTAAAATAAAACTGCCATTTTGAAAGCTACACCCTCCTCCTTCAAAGACTTTTCCTAAAAAGGCATATATTACATTGTTCCATTGTCAGAATTCTAAACTGACAAACAGAAAACTATTTAGAGACTATTTACCTATTTTTTTACCCCATTTTCCGACTTAATCCGCCAAAAGCCCATGGCACTTAGCCTTGGTACCCAAATGGTACCCAGGTGCTAATCACCCCTCACTGAATGCATGACGTCAATGGAAGAATGCATGATACTCCCAGATGAATGATCAGAGCCTTGGTTGAATTTGAACAAACTTACAAATGATATACAAGATTTCCATGACCATTCAAAACTTTATTATTGAAACATAATACAAACGATATAGGCTACTTATCACACGTTACTGTTTTTCAATAGGTGATTCAGCTTATTGTGTACTGTATGCTAATTTATTAAATGTAAAAATCTACAAATGAATTATGCTAAATAATTATTCACGAAATGAAATACCAAGGATATTGTTTACCAGTCTTGAATTACCAATTCAACAAAGGTATTACATGTTACAGTTTTTGCCGGACCGCGTAAGCGGAGCCGGCCAAGAAGAGCAAATGTCTCTTACTGAGTCAGTGAGTGAGTGAGTGAGTGAGTGACTGACTGACTGAGTACACTTTGTTAAAAGCGTAGTGGTTAGAGAAGCGAACCTCTAAACTATTGGTCCCGAGTTCGTATCTCCTTGCAGGCTAGCGAAGTGCGCATCATGAATTATTCCTTATCGACAAAAACTTCGCTGGCTGAAACCGTTAGTATCTACATTATAGTAAGCCTAAAATAAAATAATTAACGGTTATATTGCGACTGTTTCTGGTGGATTTTCGAAGTACGCATCCGTGCATGCGTTTTGGGTCAGGATAGACAAACACATTTGCTGGTGTTAAAGATTAATTTATTACCTTATTCTTATTCTACCCATTATTCTGCAAATTAACTGTAGTAAATGGACTGTTTTAGATTAGGCCTTAAATTGCTTTAGACTGTTCATGGTTGCCACGTATAGAAGAAGACCTAGGTCAGCATGCCCTGTTCTTAGAAGTGATTAGAGCCACATCCAAGGCGCCAGGCCTCAACCCTATCTTATCTACGACCCTGTTCAGTTGGCTCCAAGGTAAAGTTGCCTGTGTCTCCTCTGTATTCTTCCGTTTGTGTGGGGGTAGCTCAGATCAGGAGGTCTGTTAACTATGACCTAGAACTATGGTTGCCATGACAGTGTAGGGTTCTGTCCTGTTTTCCTTTTAGTATGACGATTTGTTTTGTATGTATCTTATAGCATTAGAGATAATATATTTGGGGTCTGACAAGGAGGGGTATAAAGAGGTGGAAGCAATAATGTGTGAGCTGAACAATTGTTATGACACTACTCTGTTGGTCTCTGTACTTATACTCTGTTTTGTGAAAACGATTGTTCCCGTGGATCCATGTAATTAAACTTGAAATAATCAACTGTTATACCAGACTCTGAAAAGTTTTGTTTGTAATAAATCGCGAACATTTTACATCTTCCACAATGGGACTTCAATATCTTCACGACGACGGTGTTTGCTTTTCAACTCTCTCCAGCTGACTGAACTGCCAGGCATCATAAATAGGTAAGCGAAACCTACTTGACAAAATTCGCAATAGTTCATATCAGTCCGTTTGAGAGTTGAATTGTTTACACCGGAGCCGGGAGTGACGAAGTCCGATTTGTTACATATAAAATAACAGTTGATTATTGATGGTACATGTTGTATTGATGTTTCATTGTCATAATCTTATGTACTAAAAGTAAATATATAAAATCCTTCGATAAGAAGTTAAAAAGAACAAAAAAAGAGATGAAACTGAATATTTGATGACAAAGTATGATTAAGAGAAATTATCATTCTGCGAGACATTTGAGATGATTAAGAGAAAGTATCATTCTGCGAGATATTTGAGAAGAGAACTCCTAAGAGAACTCCTAAACAGTATAGTATAGCCAATATGAGGTTCCCAAAATCTGCTGTATGTGAGGGAATAACTAATTTGACGCTTCTGAGAGCTTAAAGTAAGAACCTAAAGAGAGGGAGCTAGCTGACCGGTTATCAACTGCCGCAGTGGGGTTAGAGTCCCCCAGCAGAGGTGGTTAGAGTCCCCTTGCAGGCGATTAGATAGGTGTGTGACGCAACCTAATTGGGTCACATTACTCCCCTTGGTGGGTTACAATAGCAGTGGTTGACGAACCCCTAATAATTAATAAGAAATTAATAATTCAAATTAGATTATCCAAGAGACCCTATGTTGAGGATACCCAAGAACATCAGGTGAGGGGGCTAAAATCTCTACACTGTTAACAGAAGTATGAATGGTCGACCTTGAATGAGTGTTTGAAAGTGACTGAGTGAGCCAAAGTTTTGTGTGTGTGCGGTTGGAGACCGGATATGTGTGTGAATGAGAACGAGTACTCAATAAAACGAGTGATTGGGTTGCGTTCCTTACTATCACACCACTACACTTGTGTTCTCCATTTTTGGTATGTAATGATCTGTGTTCTGATGAAAATTATAGCAAGAGGTGTATGTTGCAAATTATTATGAATATAAGCAATTTAGGGCCTGTAATGGTATAGCCGGACATTTAAATTACGTCACGGCTCTCTATTCTTTTTTGGCGCCACCTGGTGGCTATTTGAAGGAGGTTCAGCATAAACGACAAACACATTGAATATAATAGTGTGCAATATTGGGTATGCGTTATATTTTGCAAAGTTCTCTGTAATCTTCAAAATAAACACCGGAATGGCAATTGCCATACTTACACCATATGTGCTGGTTAATTCTCACGCAGGCACATATCGCTTTTATTTTTCTATGGTTTGTTTTAACATATTTAAAGATATTTTTAGTTTTATGAGAAACGAAGAATAACATTTATTTTTGGGGTGTTATGGGAAAAAGTTATTTTTACTATTTATCATGACTAGTCCAAGCCTGTACAGTCTTTGTCACTAGCTCTCTTGTCTAGGCCACTTAATTGAACAAATCATTTAACAGGGTAGAAGTGGTACCAGGTCCATACGCTTAACTCTCCTGGTACACGTATGACTCTCCATTTAACACGGTAGAAGTGGTACCAGGTCCATCCGCTTAACTCTCCTGGTACACGTATGACTCTACATTTAACAGGGTAGAAGTGGTACCAGGTCCATACGCTTAACTCTCCTGGTACATGTATCACTCTACAGGTGAAGAAAGATCTGTGCCAAGCACTAGGCACTCGCAAAAAAAGTATGTAATAATATAGGCAATACAAATGAACTGAATATATGTATACAATGCAATTCCATTCTCTGTTGAGGTGTAGCCAAAATAGGACTGGGTTATGTTTATTAATAGAGCTGCATTGGTTATGGGTCATTCCCTTCCTGGTACTATAAAATATTCAAATAGATTAAAGGCAGGAGCCACAAAATTGTTTATAGTTTAACTTGCTAAGATTTCGCTGTGTGCTAAGACCTGAATGTGTGACAGTTATAAATTAAGATTTTAGTCTGAAGGATATAGTGCACTATTTGAGATGACGGTCGCCTGGGGTTGCTTTCCAATTCCAATTGTAGAACTCAGTGTGCACGAAACGAAATTGTCCTCCTTGAACAATCTGGACAATCTAAACTATGAAACGCGACCAAGACTCACTTTTAAGTTAAGAATCAACTGGCCAATGTTAAATGTATTGTCTTGTGTGTGTACGTTTAAATGTTATATGTTTGTGTTATGTCCAAGTGTTGCAAACTGCCTGCTTAACAAAACTAACAATTACTGCAAGCCTGCTTATTTTTAACTTCCTATAGTGCTATTTGTTTTGTTTGTCATGTTTGTCTGGATGGTCAGTGATTCTCCCGTTACCTCAAAGTTTATGATTTAAAATAATTCGAAGTGAGTAGATGGAACGTGCTACGTTCATGATGACATTTGCGGAACGGTTATTCCCTATTTAAGCTAGACGTTTTCTGCAAGTGTTGCGTTCATAATGACAATTGGTTGTTCCCAATTTAGGCTAAATATCCTCTACTAGTCTCTATAAAAAATAATAAATGAATAAATAAACATATTAATGGTGGGCTGCATCCCAACACACATGGAAAATAAATATTTTTTTTTGCAATGTAGAATGCATTGGAATGTGATAAATATATGACCTGGGGGCAGTATGATGCTGCTCCGGGCAGTGGGAGTGAGCATCACCGGAACCGAGAGCAGATCAGACCACCTAAACATCTTGCAATTTGTCTTTAGTAAACATTTGCCATTTTCCAGTTTCTATACAAAAAAAACTACATGCCAAATAACCAATAAATAATCCTTGATCATGTAATGTGGTTTATTTCATTATTTCCATTAGATCCCTTTACAATGAGTTACCAAGGCATAGCATTCAAACTAATGATAAAGTTAGTTTGAATCATTGATATAAAGCATAGATGGGACATATAGTTCTATCTGATGTCTCAATAGCACCGCCATCTTACCTGGGATCAGTTTGGAAAAGTCAAGCCACTTAACACTAGTCATGGTGGTATTTTGTGCAACAGTAATTTGGTCCAGAAAAAGGATGAACGATACAAAGGAGGTGGGAAACTTTGTTAACGTATCACTGAGTGTAGAAATGTATGATAACATACTTTTCTTTCTTACATATCATGTTTTTAATCAATGAACAATAAAGCTAACACAGCCTAACCATAGCTGTTGAGCTACATAACTTAACGGTATCAGAATTCTGTTTGTTTTTTAAATTAACGGTCAAAGCTGGCATACAAAAGTAAAGTATGAATTAATGTTGCACACAACCTATGTGAAATAACGCGTATTCTTTATAAAATCTTAATTACTGTATATCATCAGCAGGTGGCGATTTTCAGTAGCCTTTGTCCACAAAAAAGTAGCCTTGTTACTCAGTTTTCTGGCCTCCGATTACTATGCTTCTATTGTGTACTATCAGTGAGCTAGCTCGCTCCTTTTAGCAAACTGTTACTAAAATAGTGATTTCTACAATTAAATTAAATTATAATATTTATATGTATACACAAATACATACATGTATTATAATTTAAAATCACAGTTAATTGTTATCTTTGTTTGGGAATAAAGAAAGTACTAACCTGTATCTTCCTACGTTAGACCATAGACATTTTGTACTCTTAAATTAATAAATGATTGAAAACTATTTCAAATGTATTTGTTTCTTACTATTCTGAAAAGTACAGTCATTTTATGCGTTATGCTATGCATGACAGTGGCTATTAATATATTATTAAGGAAATGTAACTGTTATAAGAACTGAAATGCCTTTGTATTGTAGATTGTTTCGAACAGGTCCCAGGTAAGATGGCTGTCAAATTGCTCCATTCTGATTTGGACTCTGACATCAGCCCATCTACTGTTCTATTATCTATGGTTTGAATGCTATAGTCAGTACCCCATTTGCGTTCAGAAAATGACGAAGTTGGAGTAGTTGCCGTAATTGCGTGATATATATTCCGAATTCTCTGTTAAAATAATTATTCAGAGTAGGCTACGCTATTCACTTGCTGAACTACACGGTACATAACACCTTATGAATAGGGTGACTGGTGATTAACTTCAGGCTATTGTTTTTACTGCAAGTAACTGCTAGATTCTTTTATTAAACATTCAGAGAAATATAGTTAATACTTTGCACAACTGAATATTCACAAAAAATCCACCCGTTGATTTAAAATCTGCCTCGGATGTGGCTATAATCAGTAACGTGCATAATCTATATAGGCAAAAATGAAACATTCTAAGCAAATTCGTTTAAACTGATCTCAAATTGTTTTAATGTATTAAATGCTGCCTAGGTTTGCATGCGTTTAATTAGTGCATATTGTGTACTTACAGAAGGCTGATGACCATCAAGTGCGCGCAGACCGGAATCTCATTGCTTTCTCCTGAAAGCCGAATCTTATTTTTTTGGAATTGGCGCAACCTGACACTCCTTAAAACCCGCCCTGAATTATAGCATAAAATCATTCTACAGTTGTAGTCCACTACAACAGTCATATATTTACAATGCACTCCAAAAGTATTTGGACAGCCACATATTAATATTTTTGTGTCTCTATTCCATATCTCTATAACATTATGTGCAATATGACAGACATGTTTAGTAGGCCTACCTGGTCACATGTTGTTTGAATGCAATGATTACCTAAAGTCTATAACCTATAGACTAAGCCAGACATGATCGTTATTGATTGTGCTCTGCCAGACTTGGGTCTTCTGGCTATAGTGAAAGGCATGCTTAATTGCGTTCATATCAGTTGGATCACTTGGCCTGTATTCTCCTTCCCACTTTTCGGCCATGAAATTTCCTTGGGGGTGTACTTGAGAACACATGAGATCATAGGAAAATTACCAAAAGGGGTACTCTGGGCTGCTCAAAATTATGATGACTGAAAAAGGCAAGCAACCACTGCCGTGGACTATAGTCCATAAATGTAATTGCTCAGTGATTTAGGAATTGAGCTGACCCTTTTAACTGTTAGTTTTCTTTGAGAAAGATTTCTCTCAGCATTTCTTAATTTTTTAAAGACATGCTCAATTCAAAACACTGAATTATAGAAATCTGTATGACAGCTGTAATAAACATGTATGTTTAATGATGTTTCATTTATGACCAGGGACCTACAGCTTGTGGATGGTGTTTGCAACCTCCCCTCACGTCCCAAGTGTGAATGTTGAAAGTGTGATATTAGGCTTTGTAACTCTCAATAATGCTTACTCCGTGTTGAAATTAATGTTCAAAAGGTGTTATTAGAATCCACAATCTGCAATGAAACATGGCCGAGTTTTATCTAGTCTGATTGAAAACAGATGCCTTTCCTCTTCCTCCATCCCTAACAGCAGGTCTGCGCGGGCTGTTTTATTCTAACATGCCTTTTCAGTTTTGTGTATGTGTTTTGTGTTACATGTTTACCTAAAGAAATTATTGTGGGTTACTTTTTCCTCAAAGCCAATTAAAAATGTGTGCTGCAGTAAATACTATGTATTACTCAGTCATTTGCAATGCTGAAAATTGAAAGTTCAATCAGTTGAAGAGAATCTTAAATGCATGTCCAGAAGGGCTTTCATTGTGATGAACAAGGCAAAAGACAAATACTCCTACAATCCCAAATAGTCTGTCTTCCACAAAAAGTATTTTTGATATCTTACTGGCACCAAACAGGATAAATGGTGCATTCTTCTTGGGCCTCACATAGAATTTAATATGTTTCAGCCCTTCTCTGGTTCTAGAGAATGTACTAAAAACCATACCATCATTGTACAGATGTGTGTTACTGGGAAATGGACTGCATCAAATTAAATGTCATCTGTGAACTTTTAAACTTGAGAGAATTAGCTTTTGTTGATAACAGAGCCCTTAAGCAAACCAAACTCTACCCCTTCCTTCACATGGCTAGAAACTATGTCCTGGAACTACGCTGAAGGTGCTGAAAGTTTCCATGCCCACAAGCTAACATTTTCATTACAGAGACTCTTAGCATACAAATGATGGAACAAAAACAGCAGAAGTTGTGTTGAAAGAGGAATTGATATACTGCAAAATCAACTGCCACTCGTTGAATTGAGTAGTGCCTTCTCAACCATCTACTAAGGTCAGTAGAACTCAAATCCTAGAAGTGGCAGTAACTCATACAGTATGTCAATGAAGTTATGATTATTTTATATGCTTAATTCTATTTAACATTTAATAAGTACGTTATTTTTACTTGATACTTTATTTAAAATGGTTAAGTAATAATCAGACGAATGGATATATGATATACACTTGAGCTATCTGTCTTTAATTCATTTATAATTTTTAGGTTATGAGTACTTAATAGTGCCATGTGGTTCTGTAGTTAGAGCAGGTAATAACATTTTTCTATTTTTACACAATGCTTAATGCATTTTAAAGGAAAAACATATGTTTCTAAAATAGTATTATGCATGTATTCCTATATTTTTCAGTATACAATATTAGTAATAGTGTACAATATTAGTAATATTGTACATTGCTAAAAAATATACCAGGAAACTCTTACAGTGGTTCCTAACCTTTTTCAGTTACTTTACCACAGACAGAATTTTGCTCTGCTTGGAGTACCCCAGAAGTACCCCCTCATGTTAATTTCACTAATAAGTCCATGGTGTCATGAGTTTTCTCAAGTACCCCTTGTGGAATGGCTAAGTTCCCCCAGGGGTCCGATTCAACTATCAATTTTCAGTATTGCAAATGACTGAGAAAAAACACGTAGCACAGCGCTTGATTGATTGAGTCATCACTGTTTCTGAATTTATTACATGTTTGTCCGCTTTGCAAGGACATTGAGAATTGCCCTTAAAATTCCCCAATCGAGGAAACAGTGCCCATCAGCACCATCAAGTAAGCTCTGAGGATTGTGGGTTCAGTTCCAGTGGTAGAGACTCTTTTTCCCAACCTAACCTTTATGGGGTTGATTTAATCATTTCATGACAACATATTTGGTTCGCAACTGGAGAGAGCCAACCTCTATTTTATATGAAATGCTTTCAGTTAAACTTTATCTGCAAACAGTTTTATCACAAAACCAGCAAGACCATAGTCACAAACACAAAAAAACCACACACAACATCATGTATTTGCACTGACTTGGTAAGGTGCAAAAAGGAAATAAAAATGGAGTAACCTGGCTATTCGTCAGTGAACACAATATAAACCTCACCCAGATCTGGAACTCATTGTGAGGCTCCATTGTTAATCATTTCTGAAGAATTGCTTCTTTTAGCCAAGGATCGTTTTTGTAGTCAGCATGAAAGCCTGCATTGTAAAATAATCTGGCCATAAACCAACAGACAGAAGCCACTGGTGGTTACTCTCAGAAAGTCCAATGCTGTCTTCTTCCACAGGGCCAGGGAGTCCACAGCAAAATTAAGCAGCAGGATTATACTCTGCATCCTCCTACTTCTTCTCTGAGGATATTAACTGACATCAAGATGCATTCATCTCCCCCTGTTTCCTATTACAAGGGCTGAGCACATTTGGGATTAGCTACTCGGTGGCATAACGTCTTGCTTAGTAAACCAGATAGGAAGACTGCCGAGTTGGAGCCTAGCTTGATATCCTACCACAAAGCCTCCTTTCCTTCCATTGACAAGAGCAGGACTCCGTGGACTAGGGACATCAGAGAGAGAAGTAGAGTAGCACATGTGATGTTAGTCATGGGAGAGGTCCTCTGGAGGTGTAATGGAGAAGTTGTACTGTACTTCAGAAGAATCTAGGACAATTGAACACGTTCATGAAGGGTTAATGCACATCCAGCTTAACAGATCAATGGCTACATCCCTGTTTGTCCACACCAACAATCCATGCATCATGCTGCGGACATTATTTGCATTTTAGAATCATTTAGCACGAAATATCTTTTGCTAAAAGACAGAACGACAGATTTGTGGCTCTTATCACCTAAACCTGGGAAGATGTTTTGATCAGGGGGTGCTGTTAATGGTTCAATCGCTTCTCTTCCATAATGACATGCGTCAACCTTGGGCACGGACATACGCATCCCAGTTGGCTGAAGAGATGCATCTCATTGACCTAAAAACAGACTGTCCAGACGCATCGGTGGTGGAGAGAGATTAGTTATTTTCGGTATCTTACCTGGGGGCGGCTTTGGGGGGGGACTGGGTGTTTTTTCTTCTTGCTGTTAGTGGTGAGTGTTACTGGAGGGTGGGGCTTGTCTGAGAAGTGGCCTCCCACCTCAGTTTTCATCCCACTCAGTCCCTGCTAACTTACAGCAGCTTTTACTTGTGCACATAGGACACAAAAGGGAAGATTTATAGTAGACAACAAAAGATAGTTTACCCGCAGTGCAATCTTACATTGCAATTTTCAAAAATTTATGTAGAACAGATTCAAACCAGGACATCTTAGGGGACGTTTCTACGTTATGCACTTTCCAACATTCTCTCTTTGCATCAGAGTGAATCAGACTCAATTGAATGAGTGCTTTCAGATGTTTTCTCCCATTGATGTCCCACTGATATCCAGTTTGTGACTATGGACTTGCTGGTCTTTTCACAGCAAATCCCAGCAAAGTTGAACCGTGGGACTTGCCTCTTCTCAATCAAGTCCTGTGAAGTCATGCTGCTTTCTGTCTCACTGCTCACTCAATCAGGAATGTAGTTGGGAACATTTTTAGCTAATGTTCACATTTGGCTTGCAGATGCTAGTCACGCCACAAGGATTCGCAAGAGAATGATAGGACAACTTGTGCTGACCTTCTCCCCCTCCAAATCAGTTTTTGTTTTTAATCCATTTTAGAACCATGACCATCCACACAGCATTTAAAGAGGGACTGAAAGTGATTTGTCTGTAACCAGCCCACAGCAATCTGCTGACAATTTTATAGATCCCAGGCTGAAGGAGAAATTCTACTGAAATTCTTGAGAATGGAGCTCCATAATGGGTACCACATGTGGTGGGTGAATTCTTAATGTTCTCAAGAACTTTAAAACATACCCAGACTTTTTTCTTCAGTTCCATTTTTTATGTTCCTTAGGCAGAACAGATACATGATACTATAAACACACACATACATTTCCTCACGCATTTTTGCAAAAACCAGTTTGTGACAATGAACTTGCTGGTCTTTTAACAACTTTCAGCAGCTCAGCAGAGAAAAAAGATTGGGATATGCATTTTCCGAAACAAGACAAGCTGTGTTGCTTTTTGTCACGCTGATCACTCAACCTGAATATTAGTTGGGACCAATGCACTTGGAGGAGAATGCTCCTGATGCCTGTCCCACCTCAAAAAGAAGGCTTGCTAGAGACTGAGGTGACCTTCCCTCCTATTCAGACAAGGCAACCCAAGGTGACCTTCCCTCCTATTCAGACTGTACCGGGCCAAATTGCTTTGCTCTCTGTAGGATTTCTGTGCTCAGCCAGGAAATGATGCACGTTCAATTATTCTGACTCTCAGTGTTACAGCTGTACTGAGAAGCAGTTCCTTGGACAGCTGTGCAACTAGAGAGGTTAAGTTCAATGGTAACACTTTACAATAAGGATACAGTAATAATCATTAATAAATAAATTAATTGACATGGATTGATGACATATTAATGCATCTATTAATGCATCAATATGTTAATGCATATTAATGCATCTGTTGGAACACTTATCAATAAACATTAACTAATATATTAAAACATAGTTTAAACTAATTGTTAATTAATGCATCTACAAATAATTAACTGTGTGTGGTTGTGTCAATAAACATGTTACCAAATGAATAGGTAACTAATAAAGGACATGTTAAAAAACATCAATCAATACATTAATATATTGCAATCCAAATCTTAATTGATGCAAATTATGACTGGTGTGCATGTGTTGATAAACATGAATATGTCTAGCTAACTGTTGAATGGCCCAATAACAAACATGAATTCATACATTCATTTAAATGATTTCATGATGACATAATGCAACTACAGATTCATGATTTGGTGTGTTTCATCATAGCAAAAACAATTAAACGTTTATTATTGAACATAATCAGTTCAAATTAAGTAATTTCTTAGAAGGCAACATATAGAATAACCATAATTCCTTTAACAAACAGCACCTTTCCCCCAACTACTGTCATTTGTTGCTGAATACTGTCCAGTCACAGAAGCCAGGTTTTTGTCCTTCGTGAATATTACCTTACTTGTTACTTGGTTACCTGTTGCTTACTTGCTTTTTCTTGTGTCCATCATGGCCAATAATAGCTGTTGTCACTCCTGTGTATTATTTCTTGTTGATATGTCATGATGTTCAAGAACCCATGTGTTACACTCCAAATATATTGCTTAATTATCACATGTATAATTCTGCTGTTTCAGGAATCTGTTATATATATATATATACTTTAAACTTGCTTGAATGTTCTCACAAAAAACAGCATTTCATTAACTCCAAAGTATTATTACCCAAATGTCTGATGCTTTTTATAGTCTTTTGTGCAAAAATGCAGATCTCATTCATTCATGCTCATGACTGTAAAGCAGAAATTTATTGTATTTAAAATGTTTCTGTAATGCGTGTTCTCCTGATCCAGTCCCGTGTTCAACTGACCCAGTCCCGTGTTCTCCTGAGCCAGTCCCGTGTTCAACTGACCCAGTCCCGTGTTCTCCTGAGCCAGTCCCGTGTTCTCCTGACCCAGTCCCGCGTTCAACTGAACCAGTCCCGTGTTCTTCTGAGCCAGTCCCGTGTTCAACTGACCCAGTCCCGTGTTCTCCTGACCCAGTCCCGTGTTCAACTGACCCAGTCCCGTGTTCTCCTGACCCAGTCCCGTGTTCAACTGACCCAGTCCCGTGTTCACCCTTGGCTTTGTTAATTAAAAACACATTTGCCCGCTCCGCAAGTGGGACCATCCGTCCGCCTCCTGAGTCGTATCCTTACAGGAAGAAAGAAGAAGAAACCGAGAGAGGAGCCGGACTCTGAGGGATATCCAATCCCCTTATGGTGAAGATTACAAGAGTACATTACCTTTTGGGCCATGTCAATGTTTTGCGTGTTCAGATGACCAGCAGATCAATAAATGCAGATGTGGGGTGTGCAGAATCCAGGTCAGCTGCACAACCATGTGGGCAAGGACAGGGACAACTATGCTGACTGTGTGCAGTGACAACAGAATTTGTCAGACGGAAGCTAGATTTGCAACACAACCAGGTGAAATTTCAACAGGGACAGCCAGGAGTCCCCAGGTCAGGTAGTCCTAAGGCAGGGTCCATGGACTCAGGTCCTCCTAAGATTCAACAGGACACCAGAGAAATTAGAGGGAGCATTCCTTAGATCCAAAAGAACAAATCTCACATTGAGTTAAAAAATGTAAACCTAATGCCCATGCTTTTATTTATAATGTGTGACAGATTATAAATAAAGATTACAATAAAAGTAACTGTAATCCGTTATATTATCAGCAAAAATATTTAAATCGGATTATGGATACTTTTGAAAAAAATCATGATTATTTCTTGGATTACCTTTAAGTGCATGAAATAATTAAGACAGGTTGCATGTTAGATTTTTTATTTTATTGTCTTAAAACAATGTTATTCAAATCCCAAAGTTGTGTACCTCTTGTGTTGTGTGATCATCATGCATGCAAAGTTGTGTGCATATAACCAGATTCTGTTTGCTCTGGACCTCAGAAAGTGAGATCACAATTTGGGTGCTGAATACAGACTTTAAGCATTAAAGAATGCAGGTGTAAATCACAGTTAATTTCTTTATCTCGCTTTTTGAAAATCCATTATTGATGGTGGCCCTAATAATCGCAGGTAACGTTTGTGCAGGTAAAACTTGTGTGCGGGTGGCCATATATGCGTGCGTGCATGCGCGTGCCAGGGGTTTTTGCATGCTTTTAGCAGTGTTGGTGGTTGTTGGGGTTCTTCGGGTTGTTGTTATTCTGAAAGATGAATCCTTGTCCCACCCTGAGGTCCTGTGCAACTGCATCATGTTTTCTGCAAGGACCTGGGTATTATGCTACATTCATTTTTCCCTCAATCCTTTTTTATATCATATTTTTATTCACAATAAATGAAAGATAACATTTAAAGACAATGTTCATTTCCCCCCTTTTTTGATTCCCCCCAGAATGCCCCAAAGCACACTTAAAAGAAAAAAATCATTGAGTTACACGTCCAAACAAAACAGAAGTATACAACAAGCAAAAACTGTTTTAAGTGATTGGATGATCTTACAGGCCTATATTAGTAATGAGGGTGGAGGTGGGGGCTAAGAGTACCAGTTTTGGAGGAAATGTTTGGAGCTGCTTAAAATAGAATATCATTGGGTCCGTTTATTCCATCATATCAGGTGGAATAAATTGAGTTGGTTGACCCTCGAATTGTGTACTTATGTTTTTCTAATGTTAGGAACAGCATCATATCTTTGAGCCATAGAGTGTTTAAGGGAGGACTGACAGATTTCCAGTTTAATTGCATCCGTCTGTGGACTAGCTGGGAGGCGAAGGCGCAGGCAATGGCATCCAGCTGTCCATTAGTCAGAGAAGGGTTGTTGTTTGTTTCAAGTTTTCAAGTTTCAAGGTTTATTTGTTAAATGCATCAAACAACACAGCGTCATCCTGCACAATAAAATTCTTGTGAAGTGGCACCTGACAACTAGTGATGGCCATTCGAGGCTTCATTACCGTTCTTCTAGCAGCAGGATATTATGCTAGCAGAGCTAACTCAGATTTTCTTTTTCAAAATAAAGGCCATCATTGAACTATATAAGACAATATAGTTAACAATCTAGTCTGTCAATGTAGTCTGTCAATTTATGTTTAATATCTGTTCCAATATTGTTCTTGTCTGTTCTTTTTTACATACTAGATTGTTAACTATATGGCCTTATCAATTTCAATGATGGCTTTTATTGTGATAATGAAAATCTGAGTGCTGCCAGCATAATATCCTGCTGCTAAAATAACGCTAATGAAGCCTCGTTTGGCCATCACTACTGACAACTACGTAGTGAGAGTTAAGAAGAATATATAAGCAAAAATATTGCCAGACAAAAAATAAAATAACGCAACACTTTATATAACACTGTATACAAGCAGCAGTTTACACCAGAAAAGGAACCATGCAAGCCGAGTTCAGCCGGCCTGCAAATGAAAGTGATAAATGTTGTTGCCTACACTGGATTCAAACCCGGGTCCCCCTGTGCCTTTAAACACTACACCACAGTGAATTACGTTTTCCCAGTGTTGGTATAGCATCTCGACATTAGATCATTTTGTCACACAAGTTTGAAAATTTCACTAGACACCATTAGGTATTGTGTTAAACTGACTAACGTTTCTTATTAAGCTTACCTCCACCACACATAGCATCTATGTAATGTATGGCTTTTGCCACAGGCTGTTTTAACAGATTATTAGCCAGTATTAGGCTTACTAGTATCTAACATACTACTTGAACTTAATACAGCCAAAGCTATTTCATGGCGCAAAAATGTTTGTTTTCCTTTCATTCGTGAATGACATTGATACAATAACTATCAATATAGAGAGACATCGCAACTCTCCCGGAAGTTCCGGGAATCACAAATCGCTTACTGTATGCTTGGCGAAGTATGTACTTTTTAGTTTATATTAGGTTAATATGCCAGTATTTGTGATGGATTGGCGACAACATTTTTTTTTAGTGGGGGGATAAGGAGCCGGTGGCTTCACCTCCATGAAATGAAAAGGCGAGAGAATCATGGAAGCCCCTACTCTTTTAATGCCCAAGGGGTTTTTATCTAGCCTATATTAACCCAAAAATCATGCACAGATGCGTACTTCGAAAATCCACCAGAAATAGTCGCAACATGACTGTGAACAGTTTTATTTTAGGCTTACTATAACGCAGCTACTGAAGGTGGTAGCCAGCGAAGTTTTTATCTATCCGGAACAAAGCCTAATGCATCATTTGCTTTGACTTTGACAAGAATCGACCTATTGGTTGCAGGTCTGCGTCTCTAACCACTACGCTATTTAACAAGGGGTTGTCAGTCAGTTAGTCAGTCAGTCAGAAACATTCCCTCTTCTTGGTAGGCTCCGCTTACGTGGTCTGGCAAAAAAAGTGCTGTAAACTAGCAGCAATCTGGGTAGTATTATTGAACATTATAGATATGGCAGGTATGGCAGTAATATACACAGATCAGCCGTAACATTATGACCACTGACTGGTAAAGTGAATAACACTGATAATCTTGTTATCATGGCACCTGTCAGTGGGTGGGATATATTATGCAGCAAGTGAACATTCTGTCCTCAAAGTTGATGAGTTAGAAGCAGGAAAAATGGGCAAGCGTAAAGACCTGAGCAACTTTGACCAGGGCCAAATGGTGATGGCTATACGACTGGGTCAGAGCATATCTAAAACTACAGCCCCTGTGGAGTGTTCTTGGTCTGCAGTGGTCAAAACCTATCAAATGTGGTCAATACCTATCAAATGTGGTCAGCAGTGAACTGGCGACAGGGCCATGGGCGGCCAATGCTCACTGATGCACGTGGGGAGTGAAGGATAGCCCGTGTGATCCAATCCAACAGATGAGCTACTGCAGCTCAAATTGCTGAAAAAGTTAATGCTGGTATTGATGGAAAGGTGTCAAAACACACAGTTTATTGCAGTTTGTTGTGTATGGGGCTGCGTAGCTCAGACCAGTCAGGGTGCCCATACTGACCCCTGTCCACTGCCGAAAGCTTCTACAATGGACATATGAGCATCAGAACTGGACCACGGAGCAATGGAAGAAGTTGGCCAGGTCTGATGAATTAGGTTATCTTTTTCATTACGTGGATGGCCGGGTGCATGTGCGTCGCTTACCTGGAGAACACATGGCACCAGGATGCACTATGGGAAGAAGGTAAGCCAGCAGAGGCAGTGTGATGCTTTGGGCAATATTCTGCTGGGAAACCTTGGGTCCTGCCATTTATGTGGATGTTACTTTGACACGTATCACCTACCTGAGCATTGTTGCAGACCATGTGCACCCTTTTGTGCACATGGCAACGGTATTCTCTCCTGGCATTGGCCTCTTTCAGCAGGATAATGCGCCCTGCCACAAAGCAAAAATGCAAAAACAATGAGTTCAAGAAGTTGACTTTGTCTCCAAATTCCCCAGATCTTAATCCAATCGAGCGTCTGTGGGATGTGCTGGACAAACAAGTCTGATCCATGGAGGCCCCACCTTGAAACTTACAGGACTTAAAGGATCTGCTGATAACGTCTTGGTGCCAGATACCACAGCGCTCCTTCAGAGGTCTAGTGGATTCCAAGTGTTGACGGATCAGGGCTGTTTTGGCGGCAAAAGGGGGACACACATTTGTTCTCAAAAGTTTGCATACCCTTGGAGAATTGATAATAAATGTACCATCTGTAAAGAAAACATTAGTGAGCAGGCAAAACACGTCTGTTATTTCTTACGGGATTCGCATTTAACTGTAGGTCATAACAGAATGGCACAATCATAAAACAAAACATAGCAAAAAAGAAAAAAATGAACTGACCCCTGTTCAAAAGTCTCCATACCCTTAGTACTTAATACTGTGTATTGCCCCCTTTAGCATCAATGACAGCGTGCAGTCTTTTGTAATAGTTGTCTATGAGGCCCCGAATTCTTGCAGGGGGTATTGCTGCCCATTCATCTTGGCAAAATGCCTCCAGGTCATGCAAAGTCTTTGGTCGTCTTGCATGAACCGCAACGTTTGAGATCTCCCCAGAGTGGCTCGATGATATTAAGGTCAGGAGACTGTGATGGCCACTCCAGAACCTTCACCTTTTTCTGTTGTAACCACTGGACGGTCAACTTGGCCTCGTGCTTTGAGTCATTGTCGTGTTGGAAAGTCCAGTGAGCCACCACCATGCTTCACAGTGGGGATGGTATTCTGTTCACTATAGGCCTTGTTGACCCCTCTCCAAACATAACCTTTATGGTTGTGACCTGATTGTGACCTGATTCTCCGGTAGTGTCTACCAGATGGCAGCAGTGTGAACAGACCATAGCCTGGGTGGCTGTCATCTTTGATGATGTTCCGTGCTTTCCTCAGGCATCATGTATGGTAGATGCCTTGCACGGAGGTGAGATGACAGCTGATGATGCGATTTACCACCCTCTGGAGGGACTTGCCACCCATTACCACCCTCTGGAGGGACTTGCCACCCCTTACCACCCTCTGGAGGGACTTGCCACCCCTTACCACCCTGTTGTCAATATAACAGTGTACTCTGTAAGTATTTTTGGATGTAAACTATGCCTACGGTATTAATGACAAGGATTGGAAATGCACAAGGCTGCACAATGTCTATAGTACAAAGTTGCACATTACTACAGCTCCTAAAAACATTAAGAAACTACTGCACCTTATTCTTTCCTTTCCAAAAAAGTTGAAAAGGAAAGTTTTGAGTGAGGAACAGAAGCTTTCAATTTGCAGTGGTTTCTTCATTTTAACCCTTCTGTTCCTCACTCAAAACCTTTTTGACTTTTTTGGAAAGGAAAGAAAAAGGTGCAGTGGTCTCTTATTTTTTTCCGGAGCTGTATATGTAGAATATTGATTGCAACAGATTTGACTGGATTCACATTTGCTTTTTCTGTTAGTCTGTGAACAAATTACAGTACAATGTCATTACGATACAGAAACGAAAGAGACAAGACTATTTTACAGCAAAAAGGAAAACAATACAAAATTAGCAAGTTCAACATAGGAAACACCCCTTTCCTATGCAGAACTGTACTGTACATACAGCGCTGTATGGGGAATTACAGTGCAGTCTTTCTATACCTCCTGACGTCCTGGTCTTTCAGGCCACAGATTCTCATCCACATCCCATGGATATCTTCCCTTGCAATGCAGCATGGAAACAATCTCTTGCAATGTCTTATCCAGCATCTGCAGGCATCTGCTATGATTTCCTCACATGCTGCATCCATGGCAGCTAGGAGAGTCATCTGAGTATGTGTCTGAGTATAGAACATATGATTGACAGATTATGACAACTGGTTCAACCATTTTGCGTTTAATGACTTACGTAATAAACTAATGCCTAGATGTTTTGGGAGGGAAGACTATTCAACAGAGAACAGAATAATATATTTTGATCAACCTGACATAAGCAGTTGATAATGTAAGAAAAAGCTGATAGTTGTACAAAATCAACTGCATGAATGTACCAAAGCATTGTGTGGAAGATGGAAAATGTTTGCGATTTATTAAAATAAAACTTCTCAGAGTCTGGTATAACAGTTGATTATTTCAAGTTTAATTACGTGGATCCACGGGAACAAGCATCATGACAAAAAGAGTACAAGTACAGAGACCAACACAGAGTAAGTCATGACAGATTGTTCTGATTATGCATTTCAAGTTTCAAGCTTATATTCTCTTCCAACAGTACAGATGACGGAATTAGCATTTGCACAATGTACATACAAGGAATAGTAGCCACTATGAGGTAGCCTAAAAATGCAAGGTTGCACTCAGATAGCTCCAGGAGACACAGAAAATCATAGAATATCGGTTGCCCAGACAACCCGGTCAAAGACTGAGATATATCAATCTGGACATTTACTATATGGGGACTTAAGTTAACTATGCTCTTCCCAGTACGGAATAGAGCTCTGTTCACCTGTAGGATGTAAGTAATAATAACCCCCTGCTGTTCAAGAGCTCCCTCCTAGAGAACAGTTTCTTATGGCGGTTTTATGGCACAGGCAGAGGCCTGTTTCTCTTACTGCTAAAAGGAGCCAAGGCCCTGCTCAGCCGACATTCCATTCATCACTACCCCTGAACACAAAACACTGGCCTTATAAGTTGGAGACAGAGAGAGAGACAAATCTTTCAGTATATGTGTAATTGATCAAGTATAAAGAATACAAAACCCTTCTAATAAGATAATGAATAAATAAGTATATACTAAATTAATTTTCTACAATTGGAATTTGTTTTAAAAAGAATGAGAAATTCCATTTATGATGTGCACAAGTGATTAGATGATGTGGAGGTTGAACAAGTAGTTTTGAGATTTTCAGTTGTGATCTGAGAAATTTACCAAAGCAACTGAGAAACTGTAACACACCCTATACAACAGGGTAACAGTAACACACCCTATACAAGTAGTAACAGTGTCACTCAATAGCCGATCAGTTACATCCTCCATTGGCTTTAACAAACGCATATAACCAAATAAACAGCTTCTGTTAGACAAGCCTTCGCCCATGGATTGCGTTAGGGGTGCATCCCATGCCACAGTCCCGCAGCCGCACCACGAATCTGCGTCCACAACCACCAGGAAGAAATATTATACTCAGGCTCAGTGCAACCACAAAGGCCAGCAGGGAACGCACCCCACAACCACGAATGCCAATATGTTTCACGGGCCATGTACCTCGGTAGAGGTGAAAGCCAAAAACACTGCTCAAAATAATTCAGGGAACACGTATTCATCACAGTATAACACCAAATTATAACACCAAAATGAACACCAATTTAACACCAAATTTGGTATAACACCAAATTAAACTTCAGGGATATCAATCTGTCCGGTTAGGGAGCATAAGCGATTGTGAATCAATGTCACCTGTTTTGGTGCAAATGAAAGTGACAACAGTTGCGCAACAGGTGGTCTGCTGGTGTGCTGTAGAGGAAGGTCACCATGACAATGACTCTGCATTCACTACTTGTTTTTTTGATTATTACTGTTCACTCTCCAGGACTGCTTTGAAACAACAGATGGGCAGATGTTCTGTGTTGCAGCTGATGGGGACATTGATGAACACACAGACTCTGTCTGAGCATATATCTCCATGTGCATTGATGATGTCGTCCCGATGGTCAAAGTCAGGACTTTCTCCAACCAAAAGCCCTGGGTTAATGCTAATGTCCGTGCAATGCTCAGAGCACGGCCCTCTGCCTATAGTTCCGGGGACCTGGAGGCTTTGAGGAGATCCAGATATGACCTACGAAAGGCCATCAGAGATGCAAAAATAGACTACAGGAATATGTTGGAGTCTAAATAGCACGGCTCTGACCCCAGACACATGTGGTGTGGGCTGCACATCACAGACTACAAAGTGCAAGCACTTCCTCACTAAACTCGAGCTCCAGAGCGCCGACAACCTGGTGCGGATCCAGAAGGGTTGATGAGTTGAAGCTGGTGTCGGGCCACTTGGAGTATTTGGTCATGCCATATGGGCTGTCCAACGCCCCTGCTGTGTTCCAGTCCTTCCTCAACGAGGTGTTCCGGGATATGTTGGGGAGGTATGTGGTAGTGCACATTGACGACATCCTGGTATACCCAACATACCCGGAGCATGTGGCCCATGTCAGTGCTGTCCTCCAACGTCTACTCGACCACCAGCTGTACGTGAAAGGCGAGAAGTGCTCATTCCACCATCGTGTCTCCTTACTGGGGTACCGCATCGCTCCGGAGGGCATCCAGGTGGAGGTGCTGAAGGTGGAGGTGGTGAGGTCATGGCCAGTCCTGAAGACAATCAAGGAACGACAGGCCTTCATGGGATTTGCCAACTTCTACCGCCGGTTCATCAGGGGAAGGGCAGATTCACCACCGCTCCCCTGCTACGTCCACCACCGCTCCCCAGACCCGCTCAAGCCCTTCACGGTCGAGGTGGACACGTCCGAGGTCGGGGTGGGGGCGGTGCTCTCCCAGCAGCATGGGACTCCTCCCAGTTCTTCTCCAGGAAACTGACGGCTGCGGAGAGGAACTACAACGTGGGTGACCGTGAGCTACTGCCGGTGAAGTTGGCCCTGGAGGTGTGGAGACACTGGCTCGGGGGCGCCCGGGAGCCGTTCACAGTCCTGACGGACCACCGAAACGTAGAACACGTCAGGGCTGCGTGGCGCCTGAACCCCTGCCAGGCCAGATGGACCCTGTTCTTCGAGCGCTTCCAGTTCACCCTGACACACCGCCCAGGTACGAAGAATGTCAGGGCGGACGCACTCTCCCGCCTGCACGACCGGGGGGCAGGACTGTGCGGCACTACGTCCTCTCCTGCACATTGTGCGCACAGTCAAAGGTGCCGTGAACAGCTCCAGCAGGCAAGCTCCTCCACTTACCAGTACCTCAGCGACCCTGGTCTCACACATCTGTAGACCTGCCACGATCAGAGGGGAACAACACCATGGTAGTGGATTGATTCTCAAAGACCCACTGCATTCCCCTACCCGGCCTCCCCCTCTGCCCTGTTTCAGCAGGTCTTCCAGCTGTATGGACTTCCAGAGGACATAGTCTCCGACCACAGCCCCCAGTTCACATTTCGTGAATGGAAAGCCTTTATGTCCAGATTGGGGGTTGCGGTCAGCCTCACGTCCAGGTACCACCCACAGAGCAACTGGCAGACAGAGTGTACCGTCCAAGAACTGGTTCCTCCGGTCTTAATGCCACGACTGACCAGGTGAGTGGGTCCGTTTTTTCCCCTGGGCGGAGTATGCGCAGAACTCCCTGCGTCATTCCTCCACAGGTCTCACCCACTTCCAGGTGATCCTCGGTTTCCAGCCCCCATTGTGGCCCTGGATGGGGGTTTCCAGCGACATCCAGGCTGTGGAGGAGTGGTTCAGGATGTCTGACGAGGTCTGGTCCGCCGCCCATATATAAATCTCATGTAATCACTTGCATAACCACTTGCATAGCCACTTGCATAGTTAACTGATAAAAAAAAATATTTAACCAGGCCACTTGAGCCTAAGGGCTCATATTATTGAGAAATTGTTTTCCACATTTGGTTGATTAACAGAAAAAAGGCTGATGTACAACCACATACACAGTTTGGATTTCTGTGATTTCTGTGTGTGTGTGTGTGTGTGTGAGTGTGTGTGTGTCTGTCTGTGTGTGTGTGTGTGTGTCTGTCTGTGTGTGTGTGTGTGTGTGTGTGTGTGTGTCTGTCCGTGTGTGTGTGTGTGTGTGTGAGTGTGTGTGTGTGTCAGCGACCCCAGGTGCATCTTGTCATCTGCACTTAGGTCCTATTTCATATTGCTATTCTCATGGTCTGAGCTCACGTAGCCCTGTCTCGAACTGCTATTCCCATTGTCTGTACAATATATGTAGGATATTTTAATCTCACAGGGAGGACAGATTAACGACATGTAGCCTATCTTTGACTCTCCTAGAGGACATACTGTATCTCTTGATTTCTTCCAGAACTCTGAAAACATAGAACAATTGACGTCAGAGGATATGTTGTGAAAGGATGGAACTGTATAAAGATGGAGATATGTGTCTGAAACAGACAATTGTTCTGTGAACCAGCTCAGCCTTGTTACTTTGTAATAAAGTCTATTTCAAACTCAAGAGCTCCGGTGTAAAGAAATCTTTTTGAGTTAGAGTTTCTACCTCATGTACAAGTTCATACAAGACCTTGTTCTTAGAAGTGACATTTTGACATTAGCCACATGGTGTCAGTATTCTACCAACATTACAAAACAGTGTCAAGTATTCATTCAGTAACAGTTTTTCTCAGTTGCTTTGGTACATTTCTCAAATCATCTTTAACGTTTGCCAACACGTAAGTGCATTTCTCGAACAATTCGTACAAACAGCACCACACAATGGATTACCTGCAAAAGTCTGGAACTTGCTCAAAATCCTCAGTTCATCTCTCAAAAGTAAATATTTACAGTCAGTGAACATATCAGTGCCATGAGAATGATAAGTCCTTGTCACTGTTCACAAACAGGATTGTCAAAATGCTTAGCCATGTTGTCAATATAACAGTGTACTCTGTAAGCATTTTCTAATGTGAACTATGCCTATGGTATTGATGACAATGATTGGAAATGCACAAGGCTGCAAAATGTCAACAGTACAAAGTTACATATTAATATGTGGGATATTGATTGTAACAGATTTGACTGGATTCACATTCATATTTGCTTTTTCTGTTGGTCTGTCGACAAATTACAGTACAATGTCATTGCGATACAGAAAATAAAAAGATAAGACTATTTTACAGCAAAAAGGAAAAAAATACAAAATTAGCATATTCAACATAGGAAACACCCCTTAGGCAGAACTGAACTGTACATGCAGCGCTGTATGGGGAATTACAGTGCAGTCTTTCTACACCTCCTGACGTCCTGGTCTGTCGGGCCGCAGATTTTCCTCCACATCACAACGGATATCTTCCCTTGCAATGCAGCATGGAGACAATCTCTTGCAATGTCTTATCCAGCATCTGCAGGCATCTGCTATTATTTCCTCACATGCTGCATCCATGCCAGCTAGGAGAGTCATCTGAGTATGTGTCTGAGTATAGAACATATGATTGACAGATTATGACAACTGGTTCAACCATTTTGCGTTTAATGACTTATTCAATGAACTAATGCCTAGATGTTTTTGGAGGGAAGACTATTCAACAGAGAACAATATAATATATTTTGATCAACATGACATAAGCAATTGATAATGTAGGAAAAAGCAGACAATTGTACATAATCAACTGCATGAATGTACCAAAGCATTGGAATTTGTTTTCAAAAGAATGAGAAATTGCATTTACGATGTGCACAAGTGACTAGATGATGTGGAGGTTGAACAAGTAGTTTTGAGAATTTCAGTTGTGATCTGAGAAATGTACCAAAGCTATAGAGAAAAACTGTAATATTAGTTCACATTGCGGGGCTCTTCAACCCCAACCCCTGGACGGCCCAAACACTTTTGGTTTTTATTTCTATCTGGTAGTTAATTGAAATCATCCGGTGTTCCAGATCTGAATACATCCCTGATTAGAAGGAGTATGAAAACCAGATTTGTTTCAGACCTCTACGACAAGAGTTAAATAGCCTTGGTATAAGGCGTATACCAATTTTTCTGTTTGATCCAGAAAAATAATTCACACTTTGTGCCTACACACTATGGCCACAGGAGGCCAGGCATTGTCCTGCACCAGGAGGAACCCAGGGCCCACTGCACCAGCGTGAGGTCTGACAGTGGGTCAGAGGATTTCATCCCGGTACCTAACAGCAGTCGGGGTTCCATTGGCTAGCACATGGAGGTCTGTGCGACCCTCCAAGGATATGCCTCCCCAGACCATCACTGACCCACTGCCACAGTGCTCCTCCTGTTCCTCCTTGCGCCAAGGAGCAGATACCGGTCCAGCTGCTGGGTTGATGCCTTTATACGGTCCTGTCCAGCTGCTCCATAGTCTTGAGATTGCACTGGGAGACACAACAAACCTTCTTGCGACGGCACATATGATATCCCTGAAGCTTAATTGACTTGGTGTTATACTGTGATGATTACGTATTCCCTTTATTTTATTTTTTTATATATATAACATGCTCATTGAATTCTTGTTGCAAAATATGAGACAATAATACATGTCATTGTCCAAATATTCATGGACTACACTGTACAATTTCTGTTTGTGATGACATTGACACAGCTACAGTATTCAATGCCTGAAATCAGTGTTTTATAGTTAAACTGCTGAAAAGCAACTGTTCAAACAAGTTATGTTAATGTTGACAAACCAGACCACAACATTGCTTGAAACCTTTTACAACACTTTAACATTGTCCACATTCTCTTTTCATAACAAAATTGAAAAGTGACCAGGAAATGACAATCCCTTGTTTACAAACACAGATGGTACGGATCAAGGGACATACAGGGTGAACTTGACACTAAGGTTAACAGTCAAGTTCCTAAAGTAAACAGTACATTTCCTTTCCTAGTGGGCTCATTAAGAACATCCAGTGTACACTGAGTTATGCTTGAGTTTGTTTAACAAATGTTGACATCTATGAACTGATAGTTGAAAATAGCCCCAAGAGTTAATATTGGTTGCTGTAAGATCATAATCACAAAAGCATCAATGGCAAGATGTGTATTTGTTGCCAGCCTTCTGACTACATGACTTCATGGACAATAAACTTATAACGGAATAGTACTTCAAAGTAGTTTGTCCCCAAAACAAAAGTCACAAAACGCTGAAGACCTAAAAAGTTATTTACACTGAATTTTTTAGCTGGTTCCACTTTAAGTTGGACTTTGGATTGGCTGGTGTCTTTCATGTGTTCTTCAGTTCAACTCTATGACAAAAATGCATTTGTTTTTTCGGGTAACATTAAGAGTTCCTTCAGGAATCAGTAGATCTTTAACACTTTCGGACAATTAATTGCAACTAAAAATAATGAGCGCAAAAACACAAAGGCTGGTAATATCTGTATTCAGGATTGTAAATACATTAATTTGAAATTACAAACCGTATTTCTTCCTAGTGCTGTTGTATTACCTGAAAATAGTTTGACCTCTAAAACTTGATGGCAAATCAATCTAACAGTCTCCAAGCCTCAGACCTTTTCCAATGCACATCCCACCTAACACAGAATAATGCATGATTTTATACATTTCAGTGTCCTGATTTGTTTTAATGACTGTGGATTATCTATTTTGGCAATTGGCCGGCAGGAGAGTGATGGCAGTAACTCATCAACTCATCCCATGGATGAGGCGCCGAGCGGCCCATCACTGATTATGATTATGGCCCATCACTCCCCATCACTGATTATGTTGGCTATAAGTTTGTCACTGAGATCCATACCCGCCCCCCGGGTCAGCCAGTTCCTTGTCCTCGGGGTCATCTGGGGCACCGGCAGGTGGGGCGTCACACCAGTGGCTCCTGACGCTTCCTAGGATACCGTTTAGTCCACCGTTTACTTCCTAGGATACCACGTCTGCCTCCACCTCCAGATGGACTTTTACTGCCGGTTCATCCAAGGCTTTAGCTCCATCAAGGCGCCACTCATGTCATTGCTGAAAGGCTAGCCTCAGCGTCTCCGTTGGACCCCGGACGCAGAGGAGGCGATCCTCAACCTCAAGGGCCGGTTCACCACAGCTCTCCTGCTGAGTCACCCGGATCTGCTCAAGTCCTTCACGATCGAGGTGGATGCATCCGAGGTTGTGGTGCGGGCCGTCTCCCAGCAGTGAGGGGCCATCTCCCAGCGGTGGACTCTCTTCTTCGAGCGCTTCCGGTTCACCCTGACCTACCGCCAGGGGACAAAGAATGTCAGGGCGGACACACCCTCCCGCATACACGACCGAGGGGTGGAACTGGCTAGAGACGTACCCGTACAGCCGGCGTCCTGCATCGTGGGTCCTGTCTCCTGGGACATCAATGCCGAAATCAAACGGGCAGAGAGACGGGACCCACAAACGCAAACGGCTCCAGTGGGCAAGCTCCACCCCGTAGCAGTACCTCAGCGGCCCTGGTCACATCACGGTGGACTTCATCACAGATCTGCCACCGTCAGAGGGGAATACGACCATTGCCGTGGTAATGGACCGTTTCTCAAAGATGGTTCAGTTCATTCACTGCCCAGCCTCCCCTCTGCACTCCAGGTTGCTGGTGGACGTCCAGGTGGATGTCTGCAACCCCTCCCTGACAACTGAGATCCATACCCGCCGCCCGGATCAGCCAGCTCCTCGTCCTCGGGGTCATCTGGGGCACCGGCAGGTGGCGGCGTCAGGAGCCACACCAGTGAGGCATCCCGTGGACACGCCTGCTCCCCGTCACTGGTTATGTTGGCTATACGTTTGTCTCTGTTTCCCTTGCACCTCACGGGTGATTGTGTCCGTACGTTAACCATGAGGTGCTGTTCCTTTTTGAATATAAAAGAAAGCTAAAATCTTACCTGTTTGTTGTCGTCGTTTAGGTTTTCCGTTCCTTTTTGCCTCACCATTTACACACTCACTACCCTCACACTTTACAATAACATTTCATTGTTTCGTATTTTTGGGAGTGAAGAACAGAAACGTGAAGTTCAGTTGAGAACATTTGGTAAAAAAATACAGCATAATTTACAGAACATTTTAAAAATCATAGGGCCCCCTTAGAGTTATTTTTTAACCTTTATATTACCAGTTATATTAGCGTAATGTAGTGCATTACTTTCTCTTTTTCTGTGATGACATGGGAAAAGGACAAAAAGGAGAATGTTCCCAAAGTAAAGTAAACAGAATGTGTATGTTAAGATTTTTCATTCAGAAATAGTTGTATGCTAGAATAGTCTGGGGACTGGTATTGGCAATGTTTCCAACAGTGTTTTTCTTTGGTCATATTGTCTTTGAATCAGGTCTGTAGCTAAGGAGGGGAAAGGTCGATATGATTCACGGGGCCCAGGATTGGCAGGGTCCATTGATTGTAAAAATATCAATGTTTCCTACAAGTGAGGGGGCCCAGGCATATATCTTTTCAGGGGGTCCAAAGTACCAGGCAATCACCCTGAATCTGCCTATATTTTGACTGCATGCATACATTTCCCAGACGTATACTGAAGCCATTACATTGAAATCAAGAACATAGGGTAGTTATATATTGGGATTTGATTCAACTGATCATAAGCATTAATACAATGTGTGTTTGTGTTTGTGTGTGTGTGTGTGTGTGTGTGTGTGTGTGTGTGTGTGTGTGTGTTTGAAATGACTTGTAAGAAATGTTTGCCTAGGTGCTGCATTTTGACAATGTAAGTCATCTGATGTTGAGACTCATTTCAAGGATGCTGTAGCATCGTTTCATAGAACCTCCAGACTACTGAAGATTTTTTTTTACCTTAATTTTACCAGGCAATCCATTAAGAACACATTCTTATTTACAATGGCAGCCTGGCAAGTGGCAAAAGCCACTTGAAGGGAAAGGGGAATGGGTGTGTAAGATAAAGCAGTAATAACACATCAATTACATAAAAAAATGTAATGATGAACATATGCATACTATTCCATCCCCAAGGTTGAAAGCATTTGCTCGCTGCTTAAGTTGTACTGACATGCTTCTTACTGACAGCTGCTTAAGTTGTCAGTAAGAAGCATGTGAATGTGTTGAGATTTTGAATTTTAAGATGAGACTCCCATGCTCTTCTGAGTAAAGCCAGCAACGAAAGATTAATTGTTTTTTTTACGGGATAACATTTTGTTTGACTTACATCTTTCCATGAAACAATTAATCAAGGATTGATTGAAGCTCAACAAGTAAATATTTTGTATACTAACTGTCACCACAAGACAATGTTGAGTCTGGCTGTATAAACACAGTTTTTGGGTGGTTCACATCGTTATTCACAGACAACAAGCTGACGCACAGCCAAGCACATGCACATACTTATATATGTTTTTTTTACATAAATACATAAATGTTTTTTTCTATCCGTGGGACCAGAAACAAATATTCCCAGTTGCCCTAAACCTACATACCTAAACCTGAACCCCTATTCTAACACTGACTACAATTGACTACAGTTTCATCCTAAACCTAACTCTAACGGATGTCAGAAATAACCATTTTCCTTGTGAGGTCCTGCTAAAATACCTTGTGGTGACTCAATTGTCAAGTTTCACTATTTGTGGGGACTTTTGGAAGGACAGACAGATGTGGCTGCATTGATGATCCAGGCTCGTTTCCGGAACACACAACATAGTATACGTAAATCTTTAACAGCTGAATTACTAAGATACCTATGTTCAGTCATATTAGTTTACAGACCGGATGCTAAGGGCTGTAGTGAGCGTATTTAGATTTAAACTGAGGGGCTGTTTGGAAAAGTGTTGTGGTCAAGTATTTTGAACAGGCTGAAACACCCCCAACCCACATTCCAAAATTGTTTGAGACAAGTTAAATTTTTAACGTACTCGTTCAAAATTGCTTAAATAAAAGGGCATTTTAGAGTAGAGCCTACAAACCCCTGCTGTTATTGGGACATTGGGTTTTTGGCACAGCACACTGTGTTTTTGTGTAATTGTCAAAGTCCACGGCTGTGAAGTTGGGAAAATTGTACATTGCTTAATTTCAATTTTCTACACAGCGTCATCCTGTATGATGAAATTCTTGTGATATGGCACCCGACAACTATTTAGCGAGAATAAAGAAGAAAAATATATAAGCTAAAAATATAGCCAAACAAAAAAATAAAGCAATAATATTAATAACACTGTAAACTAGCTGCAATCTGGGTAGTAGTATTGGACATTATAGATATGGCAAGGATGGCAATAATATACATAACAATGTAATTTGGTAGAATTAATTAATATTAGAATAGTATAGATACATATGAGTGTAATAAGCTGGTGAAAGGTGGCACAGCACACTACAACTACGTAGTCAGAATTAGTAAGAAAAATATATATACAGCAGAAATATAGCAAAAAAATAAATCCACATAAATATTCGATTTTAGAGCACTTCATGCTTCATCTGGTGACAAGCTTTATGGAGATGCTGATTTCCTTTTCCAGCAGGACTTGGCACCTGCCCACAGTGCCAAAACGACTGGTAACTGGTTTGCTGCCCATGGTATTACTGTGCTTGATTGGCCAGCCAACTTGCCTGACCTCAAGAGGAAAATTAGATACACCAGACCCAACAACAGAGATGAGCTGCAAGCCGCTATCAAAGAAACCTGGGCTTCCATAACACCTCAGCAGTGCCACAGGCTGATTGCCTCCATGCCACACCGCATTGCTGCAGTAATTCGTACAAAAGGAGCCCTGACCAAGTATTGTGTGCAGAAATTAACATACTTAGGAAACCTTTGCATGTGTTTTGAGTTAATTAGCTGATTAGAGCTCTTCTCAGGTCGACATTTCTGTTTTGTAAATTTTTTATTCAAATATTTTGGGATACTGGATTTTTGATTTCCATGAGCCGCAAGCCCTAATCGTCAAGATTGAAACAAAAAGGCGTGAAATGTTTCACTTTATGTGTAATGAATCTAGAATATATGAAGGTGTCACTTTTTTATTTGAGTTATGGGAAAAAATGAACTTTTCCACGATATTCTTTTTTTTTAGATGCACCTGTATAACAGCGTAGTGAGCAACATAGGCTAACAAACGTCAGTGTTATAATAGCCTATTTCATTACATGCATAATAATATACTCATAAAGAGATGCCATAGCTGCATACCTTTATCTTTAGCATGATTCTCCTCTTATTTCCTCTTTATACTAAACTGGTCACCTGATGGCTTAAAACCTTTCTTATCCATTTGTGTTAATTTGGCACTCGAGCATCCCCCAACACTGTCAACCAAGAGTCAACACTACACCAATTCACCTTGGTGGTGTGTAGACTGGTTTTATATTATTCATAATGATTTCGCACAAACCAGAAAAAAATGCAACAAAATGTTTGTGAAACTATATATTCACTGTATTATGAATTCATTGTGGTTTATTTGATAGCATTTCGTAGTGTGACTGATTTTACTAATTGCGTTAGTACTGTACAAAGCTAGAGGTGTACTATTTGATAAGATTCCCCCGCTCCCCCTACCTCATATAGATTTCCAGTGTGGAGACCTCATCTCGTAATTTTGAGTGGGAGACCTTCCCAGGCAGTAATCTGCCTAGTTTACAAACTAGAATCAGGGCGCCTACTCCGAGAAGGTTAACTGACCCACAGTCCCACACGGTGACATGATATCATTTACGTGACGTGTAAACGAGTGATAGAAAACCGATCCCGCAAATGTCACCAATCCAATATATCCCTCTTGCCTATTCTTGTCAATATGTCTGTTTATTCTTCTCGTTTATAGTGGACGATATTAATCCGAGAATATATGTTAAATTTATAGATTAAATGTTCTAGCATTTGTTTTCATAGGCCTAGTTGTTTAAGTCTATTATTGCACCTAGCCTACCATTTAGGCTACACTAAAGTTTGTTGAGTTAATTTTTAAAAAATTCATATCCGCTTCGTCATCAAACATATTAATTAGTTCGTAAACAAGTTAATTTCTGTTAGAGGGCGATAGCTATGATATCATTTGCATAAGCATTTGCATGTGTGCATTGCCAAAGGCATCTACCTGCAGATCCTGCAACGTTTTCTTAATAGGCCTAACGCGGGTAACTACATAGCTATAGCCTATCGCGGTAATGTTTCAAACCGCCCAACCTTACTTTGCAGGGCCCATTGATCGTATTAATGTCAGTGTTGTCTATAAGTAACGGCGCCCAGAGATGTATCTTTTCAGGGGGTCCAGGATTCCGGGCGACGGCCCTGGGTTTAGGGTGGGGGTAGCCTATACAGTAGTACTGTGAGTGCCAAGTGAGCATGAGTAGACGACAATCAGACAGACGTCCAGGAAAGAAAGTTTAAATAGGGAATATATCAGGCACTCTGAAAAATTTTGTGGAAAAAAATATTTGAAACACTCACTTAAAACATTGACCCGGTCATTTATGCATTTATATATGCGAGTTTATATATGCGAGTAAAAATCTTACATATGGCACATATTACTCTTGTGTCATGAAGTAGGGGAGAGCGGGGTATGGTTGTCACACTTTTCACACTGTAACATTTACAGGGCACAATAAGTTGTCACACTATGTAGGATAAGTTGTCACATTGGATTATCAACAAATAAGAACACAACTATTTCATTGTGAATAATGATTTCAAATTCAAACCAAATTCAACTTCATTAAAGAACTCAAAATGAAAACAATCATGCCTAAAGAATCTGGCAAATCATGCCTGTCAATCAAAACAATAATGCTGGCATAGCAACTGCAACTTCACCTGCCTCAAGGCCTTTAACATTTTCAGGTGGTGTGCTGTCATTATCTGTCTTTCTTTTATAATTTCTTACTATCTTTCTTTCCTTCCCCTCTTTTTTTCATTCATTCCTTCCTTCCTTTCTTCTTTCCTTCCAAAACACATTTCCTCATTGCAATTGCATATTCATTACAGGCTTATTACGCCCTCCTCTCTGTCTACTATCCTTATTTCCACAATGAAATTCATAACACCACACTAAATTAATGACACTGTATGAACTAATGTATGTGTGGATATACTGTCTCACACAGTAGGCAAGTAATGTGTCAGTACACACACACACACACACACACAGACACGCCAGAGCCTGTCTTGTGTAGGCTAGTCCAGGGATATGTCAGCTGCTTTAAACTATATGTATATATAATAATCCATTTACAGTAACATTTAATAATATTATCAGAGCTGATTAAAACGTATTACAATGTTTTCTGAGCATGTTCTGTGTCTTATACCGGGGCAAGTTGTCACATGTGAAAACTTGCCCCAAGGTCATTGAGACAACTTGCCCTAAACTGACGTATGTCAACATAGGACTGCAGATAAAGTATCAAAAGACGTGTTATTGTCTCCTCTACTCAGTGCAAAATCATAATTTTCTACATTCATACCTAACAAGGTTTTCTTGGATAAAATGTAAAGTGGCAAATTTAAGAAACTTGTGCTCACCTCGGATTAGAGTGATATTGATCACTTGTGAACAGGAAGTTGACCATAGAACTTGTAGTCACACAAAGTAGCTATTTGATTTTTGAGAGAGCATCTCTACTGTTGGAGGTATGAGCAGTGTGACAACTTACCCGTGTGACAACTTACCCCCCTGTCCCCTATAATAGCCTAGCTAAAGACGACATAATATAGAGATCATTCTACTTAAATGATTAGTCATTATTTCTAATTTATTGTGTGTAAGATGAACCATTTCGAAATGGTTAATGTAATATGGATGAAATCACCTTTTTATAGCGTGAAGAGGCAAAGATCATGCAGTAAAAGTGTTTTATTCCCCTACCATTCTCTACAGTCCACAACACTACGCTATATAATTCAGGGCGGGTTTTAAGGAGTGACGGAAGGATACAATTCCTACAGAACACGATTCAGTTTTCCATAGAAGGCGGTGGAATTCCTGAGTGCGCGCACCGGATAGTAATCTGTAAGTTCACAATATGTACGAAACGCATGCAAACCTAGGCTGCATTTCATTGACTGAAAATTTTGAGACCAATTTCAAGATTTACGGACAGTCTATTGACTACATACATCATGTGGGTTTTTAATTAGAGGCACACTAGATTCACATTTTAATTAAAATACGCAGTGAATATTTAAACTATTTTTAGTGTCTAGCCTATTGTTTTGCATCCGCTTACGTTCAGCATGTGAGTAGCCAACTCTGAAATGTGTGCAACTTTTAATGTTTTTTTGATGTTGATAGTTTGAATGCATGCATTTTCGCGATGGGCATTCCGGCTCTTTTCAGTGAGCCGGCTCGTTCAGCTCAGCTCACCAAAAAGAGCCGGGTGTTTTGGCTCCCATATGGCTTTTTCAAAAAATATGTTTTATATTTTTTCAATTCAACCAGTTTGCGATAATATGACTATGATTGTTGTTAAAACAATTCTAATCAAATTGTTAAATGAAATCATACTCTCGCAATGTACTTATGTACTTAAAATGCTTTGGTTTGTTATGAAAAAGAATGCAATTAAACATTTGCGTTTAAAGTATAACTTTTTAATGTATATGAACAAAGTGCATATAAATCTAATCATTCGAAACGAATACAACAGTGTGTAACTGGTTATGGAAGTGTTTTGCCCAGCTGATTTAGATAAGTGTCCAACAGCCTGTACAAATTGTCCGAGATTGTAGGTGTTATTTACGGTAACGAATTAATTCAAACATGTTATTGAAGACTGATATCAGCCTGCGTGGTCGGGTCTTAGAACCTTTAAACTACAAAAACTTTGCCTATTTTGTGCTAAATGTCACTTTTGTTTTGCTGTTTTGAACACCCCTTGATTACCTACTCGAAATTAGCATGTAATTCAATGCATTTCTTTATTTTCTATGAAGTTTAAACAAATGACCAATGATAATTAGACCTCCGATCACTTTCCGTGATTCTGAAATATGCGTCAAAATTGATACGATGAAAGGTGTTTTCACGGCTCTCTCTAAGTTGCGCATCGGTGCGGTTTATACATGATGCGGCTATAAACGGGGAATTACGGTAGTGTGAGCAGACAGAACAAATGTGCGCTTGAGCATTTTGGCCTATATTATTTTATTTATTTATTCTTTCAATTACTTAATTATATTCATTTAAAACGTTTGATTATTCGTATTTTAATTCAAAAAATATTTTTATAAATAGATTCGGCTCTTCTGATATGCGAGCCGGCTACCAAAGTTCACCTACAAGAGCCGGCTCTTAGAGCCGACTCGTTCGCGAACGACTCATCACTGATGCATTTCGTTTCGTACGCATTAGTACAACTTGTGTGTGTGTATTTGTGTGTGTTTGTAGATGTAAGAAATTCGTATGGTCTAGGCTGTAGACAACCTAGGTTGTAAAATATTGAGGCTCATTTCATGGATGCTTTAGCTCCGTTTCATAGAAACTTACAGACTACTGCAGATCATGCCTGTCATTACCCACCATAAATCAGCATAACCTATTGAGGAACATTTGCATAATATTCAATCTCCATGTTTAAAACATTGTGTTCACTACTGAAGTTTGTCATAGACGTCATGTCGGTGAGATTCATGTGATTATGCCACAATTCTGGATTTTAAGATGAAGCTAAGAAGAGCGAATGTCTCTTACTGAGTGAGTGAGTGACTGACTGACTGACTACCCCTTGTTAAATAGCGTACTGGTTAGAGAAGCGGACTTGTGAACTATAGGTCCCGAGTTCGTATCACCTCGCAGGCAAAGCGAAGTACGCATTATGAATTATTCCGTATAGACGAAAACTTTGTTGGCTAAAACCGTTAGTATCTACCTTATGGTAAGCCTGAAATAAAACAGTTTACGGTTATATTGCGACTGTTTCTGGTGGATTTTCGAAGTACGCATCCGTGCATGCGTTTTGGGTCAGGATAGACAAACACATTTGCTGGCTTTACAACGTAGTTACGATATCTTAAGCCTTAACTGAAACTGTATACGGTTATATTGCGACTGTTTCTGGCATGGAATAGTTCATCTTCAGTCTCGCTAGCAATTGCTCAATTCTTATGATTATTCCTAGGAAGTTAGTAGATACTAGTAAGCTTATTTAACACAATCATCAATGGAGTCTAGCGACTGCTGAAACTTGTAATGCCGTGGCGTAGTGGATAACGACAGTGTCTCTCATATGGAAGACCTACGTTCTAATCTATTGAGAGCAACAACATTTATTACTTATTTCTGGTAGATTCCACGATTCTCTCGTCTTTTCACTTGATGAAAAAGTTAGTTATCTTCGCATTTATTGATAGTTATTGTATAAATGTCATTCACGAATGAAAGAAAAAAAATTCCATGAAAAGAAAAAATACGAAAGATGCCATGAAATTAAATAGCTCTGGCAGACTCGCTAGCAATTGCTCAATTCTTATGACTATTCCAGTAAGTTAGTAGATACCGGTAAAGCTTATTACTGGCTAATACGCTGTTAAAACGGCCAGTGGCAAACACAATACATAGCCGCTATTTGTGGTAGATGAAAACTTAGTAAGAAACGTTAGTCAGTTTAACTGTACCAATTTCATTCACGAATGGCCAATTAACTATTAAAACGGCCAGTGGCAAAAGAGGATTTGTTCGGGATAGAGACAGGAGGCTATACTGACATCCAGCAAAAGTGGTGTAGTGGTTAACGACATTTCATGTGGGCGACCCCGGTTCGAATCTCGAGAACACTTTCTATTGCAGGCCGGCTAGGCCTGGAACTAGGCTTGCATGGTTTCTTGTTTTGTCAATACCTTACTGTCAACCCACTTGGACCTTTCCACATTTTATTATGTGACAACATCAAACCAAAATTGATTTAATTAGGAGTTTTTGCCACTGATCAACTCAAAAAAGTTCATAATGTCAAAGTAAAAATTAAATCTGGAAATATTCTTCCTTTTGCTATGATACTTAAATGTGCTGTGGTCTAGCCAATTATCTTCAGACATTAAGTGATTAGTTAATTGTACATTAGTCCACCTGTGTGAAACTAAGGTTTCACATTATAACAGGTGAAATACAACTGACTCTGGGAGGTCATGTAACTGGTTGGTACAATTCCTAAAAAAACAACATAATTTGGACAAAAGAATATTCAAAGCAAACCCAGAATAAGGTTCTTCAACAGCACCGATCAGAGGTCGAATATTAGAAATGTTTTAAGGCACTGGATATCCCCAGGAGCACTGTAAAGTTCATTATTAACAAATTGAGAGAATGTGGCTTAACTGTGAATCTGTCCAGGACAGGGTTTCTTCAAAAGCTGAGTATTCAGATGAGAAAATTATTAGTCAGGGCTATGGCAACTCTAACAGTCTACTATGGCTGAGCTGGGAGACACAGGGAATGTACGGTTGAATGGAACAAAATACAGAGATGTCTTTGAAGAAAACTTGGTTCAGAGTGCACTGGACCTTAGACTGGGGTGAAGATTTCTTTCAACACAACAACAATCCAAAGCACACCGCCAAAACTACACTGGAGTGGGTTTGGGATATGTCAGTGAATGTTAAGTGTGGCCCAGTCAAAACTGGGACCTCAATGAAAGAGTTGAAAATTGCTGTTCACCAAATGTCCCTATCCTACTTGACGAAACTTGAGCAATTTTACAAAGAGAATGGGAAAGAATAGCTACTATATATCTAGATGTGCAAAGCTGGTAGAGACTTATCTAAATAGACTCATGGCTGTAATTGCTGCCTCTACCAAATACTGAATAAAAAAGGTTGATTACTAATTAAATTAATTGTGTTCTGTTTTGTATTTGTATTACATTTAGACTATTTGTAGATTTTATTTTTCCTTTTGACATTATGGACTTTATTTATCAGTGTCAATGAGAAAAAAAACACAATCTATGGCATTTTTTGTCATGTCCTGGCTTTGGTTCTCTCCCCACTTTGGACCACAAACACTTATTGTTGCTATTGCCCTCCCCTGTGTTCTTGATCGCCATCCCTATTTAAGTTCCTTCTTCTCTCATGTTTCTTGTCCGTCATTGTTTTGGATCTTGTTCCATTTGTAACAATGTTCTGGATTCATGTCCTGTTCGTGACTGGTGTAACTTCACTATTATTAGCCAATCTTCCAAATATTCCAAAAATATGATCCTCTGAGTCTCATTTGAACTTGGACATGAATTTAGAATGGGACTTAACGTCTCATTATATTCTGTTGAGTATAAGTCTGCAAGCCAAGAGAAGTTGTGGTTCTCGGTTGCAAATTAAAATGTCCCTTTTTGCTTGTTGTAAGAAAAATGAACTTGGATTTCAACTGTATTTGCCATTTCTAACATTTATTTATAATACACAACATCCTCAGTGGTTGCTAGATATAAATCTCTACTGTGTATGTCTACAAGTTGTTTATGTTCCAGGGAGAAAGACAAGAGAAACCTGATAACATGGAAGGGACAACAGGCCTCCTGGCCATATTCACCATAGCAGCATGTTTTCTGGTCAGTGGAGCACAAAGAACAGGTATGTGTTATTATCTTCAGTCCAAAATGCAGACCCCCCAAGAAGCATTGGAGAAATACAGCAAAAAGAGAAAATTATGACCAATACTTCAAAATGATGACCAACACTTATAAAACAAATATAAACAAAAATAATACAAATTCTTCAAATAATTGATTAAGTGACACAGACTTTTGCTTCTTTTATTGTTTATCCTATGGACACAGTATATGGATTTGTATTTGTTGATTATCTGTCCGCCGCTGTACACAAAGGTGTTTAACTAACACATTGTTTTTTCTTAATTTCCAGAGTGTCACACAGTGGCTGACATTGTGTTCCTAGTGGATGGCTCCACCAACATCAGCCCAACAGATTTCCAGGAGGTTCGGATGTTTCTCCGCACCTTCATTGAGGGCCTGGATATCGGTTCAGACAAGGTTCGCGTTGGACTGGCCCAGTTTAGTGACCAGCCCAAGATGGAATTCCTGTTGGCGGATAATACAGAAAAAAGTGCCCTCCTGGAGAAAGTGGACCGTCTTCAACAGCTTCAAGGAGGCACAGCCATTGGCACAGCTATTAGATTCCTTCAGAAAGAGTTTTTCACCACGGCTGCAGGAAGCCGTGCTGGTCAGAGGGTGCCCCAGATTGCTGTGGTACTCACTGATGGGGATTCTGTGGACGATGTAGTGGAGCCAGCCAAGGAACTAAGGCAGCATAGGGTCAATGTGTATGCTATTGGAGTAGGAGAAATCAATATTAACAAGTTGAAGGCTATTGCTAACAGGCCCAGTAAGCATTTCCTAAACAGCATCCATAGTTTCCAGGTGCTACAACCACTTTCCCAGGGCGCGCTGCAGACAGTGTGTGATTATGAAGAATTAGAGGATTGGTGAGGGACTTTTAGAATGAAAAAACAGTATGTTGTAACACATGTCAGAAGTTGGAATTGCAATTTTCTAATCATATTTAGAAGTGGGATTTGTGAGTGTGTAATTATAAATATTGTTCTTTGACTGTAATCATCATGTTCTGTCAACTATATCATCAACATCAATAACCTATTGTAAAGGCTGTATTACCTTTCCCTGATTAAGCTGTATTCCCGTTCTGTTCATTTACTATCCAAACTCAATGCAATAATTCAACTGTCTGTTAGTCGAGGCTGCATTGCTTACAAATGAGTACAAACTTAATGTCTTCAGGGAGAGATGCACAACATAAAGCGTCAGGATCTCGGTGTCTTATCTGTTTCAAGGTGAATTTTCTTACATCCTCTTTAGTTCCTCCATGCGTATTTGAACAGAGACGTATAATAATGTAGTCAAGCTATATAAAGACCAGGCCGTGATCATGAGAAGTTGAATAACCCAATGCATTTGCTACGACTTGTTCCTGTGAAATCAATAAATTGACGTAACCAACTGTTGTTGGTTTCTTAGCATTTATTTTCCTAGAGTATTCCTTGACTCTAGAATTTGTCGACCACAAAGGGTGCTTACATACGTAACGGTGTCTGTTCCTCAACTCTCCTGGGCAGACTGATCTGTGCAACAGAAGTAAACAAAACCTTGGAAATATCAGTCCAAAGAAGGTCGGAGAGTTTGTACCAGAGCCGAGATGAAGAGGTCCAAACGAATTAAGTAACATAGTAGTTGCGGATGTAGCACTATATTCATTTTATGAGCGAACGTATTAGAAAAGTTCATTTTGGATCTTCACGAATAGGCATAGTGCAGAAATCAAATAAGACTGGAAGTGTTGATTTGAACCTTGATGCATTGTAGTGTGGAAATCATGTCATTCTTGATAAGGATGTATTGATAAGAAACAAAAAGAGATGAAGCAGATAGAAACCATAATCGGTTTTCCTAAGTTAAAATGTTTTTCAAAACTGGGTTGTAATCCCAAGGAACAGTTTAGTTAAGATCACCATTGGATACAACTTACATCTTAATAAAAAAGGGACACAATTTCTGTTGGGGAACAATCTGTGTGCTAAAGTAAATCATAAGGGATTTTTCAGTAAGTAACCAAATGTATAATGCACCCTGTGGGATTTGAACTCACAACCTGGTAATAATAGCACACTGCTCTACCAACTGCACTACATAGTCAATTGAGATTGCCCAAGAAACATATGTAACAGAAATCAAGGGACAAGGCTGAAAACCAATATTGGAAATATCCATGATCTTTGGGCCCTCACACGGCAACGCATTAAAAGCAGACTTGGACTCTGTAGTTGACATCACTGCATGGGCTCAGGAACACTTCTGAAAACTATTGTCTATGAACACAGTACGTTGCTGCACCCACAAATGCAAGTTAAAACTTTACCATGCAAAGATGAAGACATATATTAACAAGATCCAGAACGACCGCCGCCTTCTCTGGGCCCAAGTGCATTTTAGATAGACTGAGGTGAAGTGGAAAACTGTCCTGTGGTCAGTTTTCTGACTAATCAAAACTTGAGATTATTTTCGGGAATCATGGATGCTGCATCCTCTGGACTAAAGAGGAGAGGGACCATCCAGCTTGTTATTAGCACACAGTTCAAAAGCCAGCATCCATGATGGTATGGGGGTGCATTAGTGCACATGGCATAGGTGACTTGCACATCTCTGAAGACACCATTAATAATGAACAAAATATACAGGTCTTGGAACAACATATGCTGCCATTCAGACAACAGCTTTTTCAGGGAAGGCCTTGCTTATTTCAGCAGGACAATGCCAAACCACATTCTGTACATGTCACAACTGCCATGGCTCTGTAGTAAAAGAGTCTGGGTGCTAAACTGGCCTGCCTGCAGTCCAGACCTGTCCACTAGTGAAAACATTTGCTGCATTATGAAACGAAAAATACGACAAAGGAGATCCTGAAATATTGAGCAGCTGAAATCCTATATCAAGCAAGAATAGGAATACATTTCACTTTCAAAACTACAGCTGTTGGTCTCCTCAGTTCCTAAACACTTACAGAGTATTGTTAAAAGAAGAGGTGATGCAACACAGTGGAAAACATGCCCCTGTCCCAACTTTTTTGAAACGTGTTGCTGGCATCAATTCAACATGTGCCTGTATTTTTTGCCAAAACAATAACATTTCTCAGTTTCAACATTTGATATGTAGTCTTTGTACTATTTTCTATTAAATACAGGGATAAATAATTTGCACATCATTGCATTCTATATTTATTTGCATTTTACACAGCATCACAGCCTTTCTTGGAAACAGGGTTGTAATAATTTTTTCTCTGTTGTAGTTTTTTTTATGAAGTCTAATATCTTACTAACTACATTTACATCCAGGCATTGTGCAATGTGTAATTACAGAAAGTGAATTTGTGTTTATTATCATATAGTCTTTACATTTTCCATTCATTATCAGACATTTTTTTGAGACTTTCAAATACAGAACAATAACTGTTATAAGATTGAATTTGTTGAATTGCATTTGTTGAAATTAGAAGGATCATCAGAAGATGATCAAATACAACATTTGTACTTGATATAGACAGTGGCTAAAACAAGCTATTTATCAGAATTTCTTTAGAATGGAACTCCATAATGAGTTCCACATGTGGGTGAATTCCTAATGTTTTTTTAAAGAACAGTTGAAGAATTGTCTCTTCAAAGCCAAGTTTATTTTCTTCATTTCCTTTTTATGTTTCTTACTAAGTCAGAATAGTTACATACAATGCTCTCCACTAATATTGGCACCATTGGTCAATATGAGCAAAACGGGCTGAATGGTCTTTATTGATTATCTTTCAGTCTTTCATTCAAAATTTTAACAAAAATCTAACCTTTAATTATAGTAAAACAATTGAAAACAAATAGTTATTATTAAAAATAATCTGAAATATATGCATGCCACAATTATTGCCACCCCTGTATTTAATAATTTGGGCAACCTCCGTTTGCCAAGATAACAGCCCTGTGTCTTCTCAAGTAATGCATAGTGAGGCTGGAGAACACATGGCATGGGATCTGAAAACATTCCTCCGTACAGAATCCCTGATGATGTGAAGAATCTTTGATGGTGTTTAAACAACCTCAAAGGCAGTTAACCGTAATCTTTGTGTAAGTACAAAGAACGCTTTCTTTAAGGAAGTATTGTTTTCTCCAAACAGCGCTAGGGTTACTACTGTAGGGTCTGTTAAAGATAGTCTAAGATATTTCATGCAAGAATGTCAGCAAATAGACTGCAGCAAGATACGTTTTATTCACTTGCTTGTTCTTCGTATTTCTTTGTATTATGTGAAAGAGACTGACCTTAATATAATTAAAGGAACTTGCTAGCTACTAACTTCCTGCGCAAATAAATAACCCAGCTATACACTGTACTGTACTGGTGTCTGTGTAAATTCTTGTAACATACACATTTATACTTTATGTACAAGCTTATACTAGAGCTTGTCCCTGGAAGTGACATTTTGAAATTTGGCACATGGTGGCAGTATTCAAACAATATTACAATGCCATATTAAGTATTGAAGGGGAATAACAACAAATATTAAAGAATATGTCTCTGTTTGCACGCAACTCTCCCACTCAGGGAGAAAACATTTGTTGACCTGGTAGTTAATTGTACTCAGCTTGTGTCCCAGGTCTAAATCAGTCCTCGGTTAGAAGGAGAATGAAAACCAGAACTTTTTCAGCCCTGCTTATGACATTCTCCAATGCACATTTTGCCAAGTCACTTTTTAACACTGCTTGCCCACCCAGGACATTTTTGCTGTAACCTAGACTCCCAGAGGACAGGGTCAGTTCAAGTGCAATACCAGACCAGTTTCACAATCACACCACACACCTTTTAAGTCATGTTGAAGACCCAGTAATAAAAGCACATAGGCTTCCACAAATACTTAGGAATGTTATGATTTGTGATTATAGTGGTGGATGACCATTTTAATCAATGGACTCAAAACGTGATATTTAATTATTTCTTATTAAATACCTTTTTTGGAGTGAAGAACAGACACTTGAAGAGCAACAGAGAACATTTCAGAACATATAAAACATAATTTAGGGGAACATTTTAAAGAAGTTCTAGGGCCACCCTGTGTGTTAGCCGCTATATTAACATAAACGTAATGACGTGAATGTGCCCTCATTAAATTTATGATGTGTCATTCATAAAAAGTAGTGGGTATGCTATAGTCCCCTGTTTATTTTAACAGTACTTAACCACCAAGCAAATAAATTAAGATGCAATTATTGTTTACGGCAACATCCTGGAGGGAATGTTACAGGGAGAGGAGAAGCTAATAGGATTAACTGTCTTCCTTAAACTGGGTAATTCAAATGTCTGAAAGTTGTGTTATAGGACACTGAATACCATTACTGTGACAAAAATGACTGTTTTCATTTCGTTATTCATAACAGCAATATGGCGCCTTAGAGGTTGGGGTATATCTGCAACAGGCCTTAGCTGTGGTATTGTGTATTGGACCTATTGGACCTATGCTTCAATATACCACTAACTGTGTTTCTTGTAATTTTGGATTAAGCACATCGGAAAGGTCACCATGTCAACTAGCCGGAAGAACCCTCAAGCACCCTAAAGGTCTCCAAGTGGCTCACCTCCATAAACACAAGTCTGCGGTCAACTGGATATGTGTGAGACGAGCACTCCATCTTCGCCACGGCCTCCAACGATGGCACTGTCAAGGTCTGGGACAGCCAGAAAATGGAGGGCAAAAAAACCACCATCTCTGGTATGCTATAACAACTCTCCAGTGGCCTGGATCCTCCACCACGAGCTCCGGTTTGTGTGTGTGTGTGTGTGTGTGTGTGTGTGTGTGTGTGTGTGTGGTGTGTGTGTGTGTGTGTGACCCTGAGAGTGACTGTTGTTGTGTGGGAAGGGTTGTTCTTGCTTGAGAGTGACACATATGTGTAAATGAACCAGGGATGTAGAGACTGTTATATTAGTGGACATCTCTAGTGACGATTGTCAAAAGGACAGACAAAATGTTCTTGCAAATGGAAAACATAACAATGTTAATACAGTCCAATCAAATTAAGGGTAAACTGTGTTGACTGTAGATGTGGACATCTAAAAAACATAATTATACTCTGTGTACTACTGTATTATTTCCTATAATTTTTCTCATTCCCCTTGTTTTTAAGGTTTTTACTACTCCTGCTCTAGATGCACGGTCTGACCACCCATGATATCTACATGACATGACATTAGTGATTGTTAAAATGTACTTTGCTTGCAAAAATTTAAACAGAGCAAGTTTATAATTGTGAATTTCCCCGTAAAATGCGTTAGATCGTGTGGGTATCCCATTTTTAGGGGGGATATTCCCACACATTATGAATGTTGTTTATAACTTTTTCTGAAAAATTCATATGCAAATAAAATCTTCAGACCGTATTGGGCCTATAAGGATTTCTATTCCAAGATGTTAATGCAAAGTAGCATTGTTTGCGAAAACAGGATCCTCCATTATAGTGAGTAGGTGTAGTTTACAGTAGATAGCCTTACAATCTATTATTATTGTATGTGATATATACTGTATACTTGCATGTTATGTTCTTTTTTTTTTTTACATCTTTACACTTGATGTAAAAAACTTTGTGTGTTGGCAAGATGGCCACATTCTATGATGAAACCTTGATCTTTAAATGTGCCACAGATGTTGCATAGTGGCTATGTCTTTTACAGTCTGGTAGCCGGTAGCCACCAGCCAGAGCTGTATCACCAACACTTGCCTGATCATTCAGATTAACTCACAGTTTGCCAGATCATTAGTCTATAAACTTGTCTTTCTACAGTATATTATTAAAATATACAATGCACCTTCTAGACTTAAAATTGCCTCCTTTTATCAAAGATCATGTAAAAAAATTTGATTCACAATGTGATACTGTGAAATTCTTAAACTGAAAGCACTCGAATTTGCACACCTTTAAATAAAAATGTTTTATTTCCTCTTCTTTCTCCTTGAGGGATGGTGTATGGAACGCCATTTGTGGTGACCTTCCCAGAGGGCATTCCATATGGTGGTACATCAACACTAAGACAGTGATTGTTTGAGTAATTCTGCAGTGTAGGTGTTCTTCCCTTCATATAGTTATTTACACAGCCAGAACTTATCATTGTGTTACAGCAGCTAACTGGTATGCAAGGACACTTTAGTTTAATCTGATGCAACTAATGTGGACAAATTCTAAAGCTAGTTCAATAACAAACATAACTAGCAAGGATATATCTAGTTTATGAAATAGCAATGTGTATTGACGTATATATACATTTTACAATTATCAACAACAATAATTATTCTGCTATGCAAAAACTGAGTAATGATGCAACAAAATATTTTCTCACATTCAGTGGAGTATCAAAATTGGGAGAAGTTTACCTGCTTGTCTTTGTTAACTTCATCACCAACTTCAGTGGGGGACAATTCAAAATATATGTTAATGCTGAAGTTGCTGTATAACCACTCTTCTGACACATTTGGCCAAATTTGTACAGAGGTTGTGCAGGTATGCTTTGATGGGATGTTGGTGATGTGTTGAGTGCAACAAAATCATCAAATTTTAGTGTTGTGAGATTTTGGGCATGAAAAAGTAATTAATGACACATGATAGTACTGACTGACAACTGTACAAAGGACAATAGGTAGGACTTACAACCATACACCCTGTTCATACCACCTGTAGGAACTGTGTATGTGACTGTCATAGGACTCTATGAATAGACCCATGGACCATAGGGGAGGTTGGAACATACCATACAAGGGAATTATGTAGGATAAGTCTTTCTTATTGGAGGATAATAGACTGTCTAATGATTGGCTGCATTCACTGAGTGCCTCTTATGTGTTCTGGCATAAAATACGGTGTTAACGTTGTAAATATTGGAGAACATGTAAGACCTAAAAAGATCAACATCTTAGATTCATGCTAATAAAGGGGAAGTTCTTCCCCAACTCCTGGTTTCATGATTTTGTTCATGGATCAAAAGTGGACAGAATCCAACAGCGTCAATAAAATTTGGTAAAAAACAAACGTATTATGTTAATGATTTCCTCAGTATTTAGTGTGAATTTTGCGCTATGGTTTGTACTACAGTCTTAATGTTTTAGCTAAAGTTAACACACCAGAATATGACATGGGTTGAAGCCCTCTACAACACCTGGCATTAACAGTGTCAACATTGTCAGACCATATATTTTATTGGTAACTGTCAAGTTGCATTGTTACTTGTATTTTAGAACAAAAACAAAAATGTAGTGTCCAAATCAGCAAATTAAGATAATAACAGCATTGAAAAGTGACCAGGAAAAACGGCAATCCCCAATTTACACACAGATGACAAGGAGTAGATTACATATGATAAACGTACGGCTAAAGTTACCAATAAAACTCCTGAAGTAAACAGTCCGTTGCCTTACCTAGTGGGCTTATTAAGAAAATCTTCTATGACCTGAGTTGTGCTTGAGTTGGTTTCGTAGCTGTTGCCATCTATGAACTGAAAATAGCACCAAAAGGCAATACAGGTTGCTGTTCGATTATACTCACAAAAGCATCAATGGCCAGATGAGTGTTTACTGCCAGCTGTCTAACTACATGACTGCATAAGAGTCAGATCTGTTACTCTGCTTGAACACAAAAATATTCATACTTCTCAAAATACTGTATTTCCTTAGACCCATTTTCCCCAAAAGAAAAAAATACTAAAGGCTGAGGAAAATGCCTAAAGTTATTTTACACTGTGTTGTTTTAAGCTGGCCCCACCTTAAGCGAGAGTGGATTGGCTGGTGTCTTGGTGTGATCTTCGGTTCAACTTTATTCAGGGTTTTCGAAAGTTTGTTGGTAGTATTAATGCTTCCTCCTCAGACAGAGGCCTTCACAAGCCTCCTGTGTCTCGAAGCGGTTGCCGTTGCCGCCACAGCCACCGTACCAGAAACGGGAGCACTGGGTTTGTGTGGTGTCAAAGTACCACTTCAGGGTGTAGTCCTGACAACCTCCCTCATCCTGTCTGAGGTGGCATGCGTCTGGGGTCAAGAGAAAAGAAGGATTATAATCGGAGGGGTAGGTGTAGTTTCAGGGGAAACAGATTGAAAATAAAGGAGAATGGAAAGAAAGAGGGGATAGGAGATGGTTGACTTGAGACTCATGCATTAAACATTACTGTATAGACCAAGCATTTCGACTTATTATATTTTTATTATTGCATTCAAAATAAGAGCTAGAGTGATATGAGGTCTTTACCCTGGTTATCAACTGTGGTTTCCTCTATCTCCACAAGTGCTGTGTGATCTGTGAACACAGAATATTATTAGATTATCTGGCATAGTGCTCAGAGAATTTCCCCATAACTTGGGTTGTTTTGGAAGGCCTATGGCATCACAATAAACCACTGATTACTTGTGCCCCAGCTTAGAGTTAGTTTTGAATCTATGCCATGTCACCTCTATTGCCAAAGCTGCATTGCAAGGGGACATCTCAATAACACTTCAAACTAAATATAATATTTTTTTTATTTTAGCAGCTATTGCTTTTTTTATTGCACATTGCTAAAATAGCAGCTGGAATTTGTTTACTCAAAACTAGCACTATTACCCTCACGCAGCCACAGCACACAGCATCTGTCTGGCTAGTGCATGCTAAGCACTGGGGTTACTAACTGATGCAAGTTGACACTTCCACTTGGACACAGATTAATACCATTTGTGATCAAACCAGACTGGTAAACATAGGAAGTATCAGTGCAACTGAAAATACATTTTTTTCTGTAAAAATAACATTCTTTTGGGGAAGAAAACATTGTCATTTTCTTTGAAGCAAACAACGTCACCAAACATAAATTGAAGTGTTTGAGGAGATTCCCTCTTTGAACACAGTTATTGCTTTTGTTGTCAAATGGTTTTCATTCCTTAATTTTGACAATGCTAACAAAGCTAACACCGGTAAAGGCAGAGGTACTTATTGAGGATTATGGCGCTATCAGCCTTCAGACATAATGTAATGTTTTTGTTGAACGACTACTGCTGTTTTAATGAGTGCATTATTCAAACAGCTGTAATGCTTGGATTTGCATATTGTGTCCAGTAGAGATAATAGAGGGCAGGGGTGACTTACTGTAAATACCACACTTCTGGAAGCATTAATTTTCCGTGCTAAAGCGGTTAGCGTTACCGTCACAACTGCCATACCATAAAGGCAAACATGCACCAAGCGCTTTGCTAAAGTGCCATTGCTGGGCATAGTCCCCGCAGTTGGTGCCACTGTCAACATCCAACTTACAATGGGCTGAAAGCAGAACAAGTGGGTTTGTAAATGAGGAAGCAGGACATGCAGCAGGCAGTGCCAACTAAGTCTACTCATGCAGTGGAATATCGGGGGGGCCGCGAGAGAGAAGAGCAACATAAGTTATGTATATGGGGTTACCGATTACCATTTGAGTTTGGTCGAGAGGTTACAGTGTCTCCATCTCCCCTGGATAAGTCATTTATAATGTCAACCTGGCCAAGATCAGTCAGTGTCTGAGATCCACCTGCAATGTGCTCAAGGAACTCCTCAACCTCCTCCTCAACCTCCTCCGTGTAGTCTGGGTACTCCTGTACTTCCTTTGTTACCACCTCCGTCACTGTCTGTCCCCCTCCATGGTGATGTCCCCCTCCATGTTCCTGTCCCGCCAACAGATCACATGTGTGTTTTAGCTGTGCTGGAGGGTAGCGGTTGAATCCCTCTGGAATATTGAGAGGCAGGAGGAATTGGGTTAGAATACACAAGAGCTCAGACAAGCATAGACATTAAGAGACAACCAGATAAAACGCATGTTAGTGTTCCTTACTGCTGAGGACCCTGAGGAAGAATCTGAAGAAGCGCTGTGCATAGCCTCTCTCCCACTCCTTCACCTGCCAGAGATGAAGCAGGTGTTGCTCTAACGGCATACTGGCAATCTCCTCCACCTGGGTGCTGTTGAAATGGTCACCCACTGTGATCACAAACAGTGAAATGCCCTCACACTTGGCCTTCTGGGAAATGTAGGCCAGCTTGGCCTGGTCTGAGTGAGCTGTCTCGGCGCCAACCACAGCCAGCACCACCCTACTCTTCCTGGGCCTCTGAGCCTTGAGTAACACCTCATTGACAAGATACTCCAGGGTCCGCCCGAGAAACAGCACTCCTCCATGCTGCCGCATGTTCTTCAGGTGCATCTCCAGATTATTGTGGTCATGGTACTTCAGCAGGTCAAACTCCACCTGGAGGTGAGAGCCACCGGTCTGGAGGAGGGTTACTCTGGCCTGGCCATCAGCTGCATTGGGTCTGGGACTCAAGGCTAGCTGCTTCACAATTGAGCCAAGAAGCTCCTGGAAACCAGCGTACTGGTCAGCCTGGATCTCCCTGGAACCGTCCACCACCAGGGCCAGGTCCATGTCCACCGTCTGTGGCTGCTGAGGGTCAGTAAATCTACATTGGTTGTCTGGTCTACAGTGGTCTGGAGACACAGAACCAGAGGTCAAACCGAATTACATTACATCATGTCCAAGAGGGAATGGGTTCTATAGCAGAATCGACTGTAAAACAAGGCAGACATTCAAACTAAAACTAAAAACTTTCTGTGCAACTTTCTTTGGCTTACCGTAGCAGATCACGCAATGGTTGATTTTATCTAGCAGTTTTTGGTTTTCTTGTGGCCTATTCATCAGAACATAGATGAAGCTGCCCGTGTCATCAGCCTGTGACACAAAAGACAAAAACATGGGCTGCATTTTAATCCACCAAACTTTCTGCTGCCCCTGTTCACTACCACTTCCCAGAAAATGACAGTTTGTACCTCAAAAGCCCGTTGAGCATCGCTGGCGCTCTTTGTGGCTATGATAGCAGGAGCAATGTTCAGGGCTTTGAATTCCATGGCAGCTGTAACTATAGCAGAGCTGTCCTCAGAGGGCCCGTTGGTGAAGAACACTGCCACCTTCCTCATCGTCAGCGCTTGGCGGGTTCGCTTGAAGACATGGCGCCCGACATAACGCATGGCTGCCCCAAGGTAGCGGCGGCTAGACGTTCTCTCCTGCGCTATGCCACGGATGGCCTCCAACAACTCCTTCTTGCGTTGGTAATCCTGGAATCGGATCAAGTACTTGACCTTGTCACTGTAGGACACGACAGCCACACGTGCACCTGTTGGGCAGTTGCTCTCGGCTATGGTAACGTGTTCCAATAAGGAGAGGAGCGAGGAGCGCATTGCCTGAAACCTGGCTGGCTCCACATCACGTGACATGTCTAGGGCAAAGACTAGCTCTGTGGGGTAGGCTGGACACAATGCCCGACCTGGGGGTGAGAAGGAGAGGGGATATAAGGGAAGGAGAAATAGGAGAAATGGACATAGAGAGAAGCGATGGTAAAACATCAATAATTACATGACTCTGTCAAGATTTCTGAGTTGATTACAGCAGAATCTACAGTCACTTGGCTATGGATCCACAATAGTCTTAATTGGGACACATACCTTGGGAGCACGCTGTTTAGAGAAAAAACATGTAATAGTTTAGAGGGATATTCCATTAATGAATCTCTGCTGATGAAAACATGGCCTAATAGTAATAAAGCAATTGACACGACTGATCATGAACTTGGAGTAGACTGTAATACACGACTGTAGTAGTAATACAAAGAGCTTACCACAGTTATCACGGATGTAAGTGGTCAGCTGGCAATCCTAAAGAGATAGAGGTAATGGCATTTAATATAGCTGTTGAGAGTCAGTGTGAAATAGAATTTGAACAAATTCAGAGTATACGTACAGACATGGGTCTCACTCCGGGGCTCCCTCTAGGGCCCTAGATATACAGAAAGAGTTGTCATGACTGCACAAATAATAGTAAATATTGTACTAATATTTCTACTGTACAAACAACTAAATGTTGCAAAATTCAAAGCATGATCTTCTAACCGTATGTCCTGGTGGACCTGTGGTTCCAGGAACTCCTGGATCACCTGTTCTGCCTGAGTTTCCCTGCATCAACCAAATCATATGGTCATTATAGTAGATGGTTTTACAGCTTTCACATGTTGAGTTTGTTTTAGGAAATTAGACAGGAACTAATGAGTGAGCGAGCGAGCGAGCGACCGACCACCCAAAGTGTAGTAGTTAGAGATGTAGTTTTGATATGCAAATGGAATTCCATACACTAGGTTTTGGATTAGCACAGGAACAGAATATTGGTCACTTCTCACAACAAAGCTGGCATTGGCCCATATTCCCATCCCTTGTTCATTACAATCACTTCTAATCACAGGCCCGGCCAATCTATGTTTGGAAGTGTACCCCTGTCAAAAATGGGTGTTAGAATCACTATACTGGGATTAAAGAGCTCCCAAATACCAATTTAACCACTGGTCTTACCCCTCTTCCCTGGTTTCCTTTGGGGCCGGGACCTCCTTTGACTCCTTTTTCACCAGTCTCACCCTAACAGTGACATAAACAGGAAAACAGTACTGATTACTATTTGTGCATTTCATACTGCAATGTGTCATGATTAAACTCCCCCTTATTCTCTTAATTGTTCAGAAATGACAAAAGTGGATATTTAAAATCAATCAAAACTGACCTGTAATCCAGGGTAGCCAGGGAAACCAGGCTCTCCCTTTAAAGTGAACACAATTCACAGGGAATTATTCAGCTGTCACATTAAAAATGAATATCGGTAATACAAAAATAAAACACTACATAAACAATAGAAATGCCTTCCCAATGTCCATTTACAAATTGTAGCGCTTGTACTCATCCACTACAACGATGTCTATGGATGCTGTTCAGGATTTGAGTACTAAACATGTACTTTACCTTCATCCCCTGATATCCGGGGGGGCCATGTCCGTCTCTGCCATCAAGTCCCTGTTTCAAAACAAACACACCGTCTGACAGTTCTGCAGTGTAAGTTTGTGCATGTAGGAAACGTGTGTAAAGACAACATCTTACCGGCATCCCTCTGGGCCCAAGTGGTCCAGGAGCTCCCTTGACTCCAGGGTCCCCAGGCTGGCCCTGTAAGGTTACCACAGCATTGGATGCAGGGCTATCAGACATTGCCTTATGTTGAAACTTAACAGAGTTTCAGTTTCTATTGTAATGAATTATGTTACTGGAAACACACCTTCTGTCCATTCATCCCTCGGCTTCCTGTGGATCCTTTGCCTCCCACCGTTCCAGGTGTGCCCTGAGGAGAAAATCCATGTATCCACATAACATTACAATCTGTGCATTAGGGCCCCTCACTGTGGTCAGCTGGGATGGAATTAGAAGGGTTGTTAAACTGACTTGTGGTCCAGGTAATCCCTGGATGCCCCTGGGTCCTGGCGGGCCAAGATCTCCTCTTGAACCCTGTGAGAAAGAACAGAACATGATTAGCAGCAATCAATATTATTTTCAGCAGAACTGGGCGCAGAAATAGCAGATTGAAAGGAAATTGCTGAATTGGATTGCATTCATAGCCGCTCAATTAACTCAAGACAAGGTCTCATACAATGTTTTACATAGACTACACTATTATAAGACGAAGCCCCACAGTATATTCCCTGACATGTGATCAGTGTCAATTTTCTGAGGGCACACTACTTCACAGCTATGCTCTCTGCTGTTACCTCTCTGGCACTGTTTTTTGTTGCATGAGGTGTACTTTTTTTATGTTTATTCTATGACCGTCTTTATGCAAAAAAACACAAATTCTGTATACGTTTATAATTGGTTACCTAAAAAATTTAGATAATACACAATTGAAATAAGATTTTGTTTTGACCATTGCAAATGCTACAAAAATGCATGTAGTTACTTGTATGTCTGTTGAGTAGCAAGTTTATTTATACTGTATAGCACAATTCATACATAGAAGCAATTCAATGTGCTTTACAAAGAGAAAGAAAAGTAGTGGATGAGTAGTGGATGAGGGGAACAGGTAAAATGGAGTATATACCTGCTGTCCAGAAGGGCCAGGAGTTCCTGGGAGTCCTAGTTCACCTGGATCTCCTGAAGTTCCCTGGAGACACACGCAATAAATACATGGAAAATACATACAGATGGATAGTAATACCTCGTCCTGTTTAAAATGAAGCTTCATCAGCAAGCAGCAATTCATTTAAAATGTAGCAGTGTTCTAACAAGAAAAGAAAAGAAAGAGAACCCGTAACACCAATTTTAAAGTGCCTGAATTGGCTGCGTGTTATTTCTATAATCAGTTATGAATTGCTTTATTGATTTTTAAAACACAAAGCACTTCATGGCTCTGCACCCAACTATATGTCTGACATGTTGTTTAGATATGTGACTGGTCCATCCCGCTCAACTTCTGGCACTGGCCTATTGTTTATCCCAAAGATCAGAACAAAAATGTCTGGTGAAGCCTCATTCAGCCACTATGGTCCTGTCCTTTGGAACCGACTGCCTGATAATCTCGGGGACGCAGAAACAATTGTAAAACGTTTTGACACATACGTTTTAAGCCTTGTATTTTTAAGTTGCCTCAATCATATCATTTTATGGAATGGAGCTGTTTGAAACAATTATCCACCACTGTACAGGATTTTTTTGGCGCCAAGAACATTCAACCCATTATGCCATCAGTTGATTGATCAGTCTGATCTAAAAAATATTAAACAATGTTTAATAACAATTATTCTGGCCTTTGTGTTTCGCCAATTTCTCTATTACACTTGTGGCAGGTAGATATGATTCTCTTTGTTGAACAGAGTTAGCCCTTTTGAGAACAATCACTGCTTCTCTTGATTCCCTAATACAAGAGCTGGACATCGCAATGAATTCTGGATATTGTGGTTTCCATAAAACCAAGAAGTTTAAATTTACATTACTACCAATAAAATGCAGAAACACCCTTATTGGCGTCATGTGAGGAAATCAAGAATTCTTATGGCACACTTGATGTTGATACATATGAACCTCTATTGAACAATATAGGAAAATAGAGAATTGATGAAATCTCCATTTCAGCACTTTGAAAAGAAAATTCTATAAGTTATCTATAAATCTAGTTCGATTTGCAGTATAATTGGGACATACAGTGGTATGGATTACTATCAGTGTGTATTTCATGCAGTATAATTGGGACATACAGTGGTATGGATTACTATCAGTGTGTATTTCATGCAGTATAATTGGGACATACAGTGGCATGGATTACTATCAGTGTGTATTTCATGCAGTATAATTGTTCATGATGTTACTGTACCCTTGGACCAGGTGGACCTCTTCTTCCTTCAGGACCCTACAAATCAGGAAATGAACATCATCATCATGTTTCAGTTGACTAAAAATGAGACAGCATTAGTGTATGGGGACTAAAACGGCTCAGCAGAAATGCAACTTCTCTCACTGGGTTTCCATCGACACCACTTTCTGCTTGACCGCCCTCCTCTCCTGGGTCTCCCTGTCAGTGGGGAATGAAAGTGAAAGGGAGTATTTGAAGGAAAGAAAATGAAAGGAAAGTGGCAAAATTGCAATCTTGTCATCCCCGCCATTACATTATTAGTTATTGAGTAACTGAAGAATAATAATCCAACTTTACTCACTATAAAAAGACAGATGAACAGATCTAGTGGCCCATGCCAGTGCTCTGGTGAATAAAGGTGATTATACTGATTCTTAGATCAGTACATTGGACTGTAGTCAATCAATACATACCGGTAACCCTGGGTTTCCTCTTGCTCCTTTCGGACCTGCAATGTTGCTGTCAACTCCAGAATCACCCTAAAAGGCCAGACCAAAGACCAAAAAACTGTTCAAAACAACAGATAGAAACACTGCATTGGTTGAACCATTATAAATCATTTGGTTGTATTTTGTCACTTACAGGGTCACCCCTAAGTCCACGTTGACCCTTCACTCCAGGCTCCCCTCTGATTCCACTGATGCCCTGCATGAGAAACCCCATCATATATCAGTCAATAGAGGAGAACATGTTGGAGTACAATATAGGAGAACATTGAGTAGAATATACTGTAGAGAAACATTGAGTAGGATATAGGTGAAATGGGACAGAGATATTAGGGATATTGCAGCAGGATATAGTTGAAATTGGACAGGGATATTAGGGATATTGGAGCAGGATATAGTTGAAATGGGACAGGGATATTAGGGATATTAGAGTAGGATATAGGTGAAATGGGACAGACATATTAGGGATATTGGAGTAGGATATAGGTGAAATGGGACAGGGATTTTAGGGATATTGGAGTAGGATATAGGTGAAATGGGACTGGGATATTAGGGATGTTGGAGTAGGATATAGGTGAAATGAGACTGGGATATTAGGGATGTTGGAGTAGGATATAGGTGAAATGGGAGTGGGATGTCAGTGACATAGCAGTATGATAAAGTTGAAACAGTAGTAGGATTAAATGGAAATATATTCAGGATATGAGAGGATGTGATTACCGGACGGCCTGGGTTTCCTCTTTCTCCTGAAACTCCAGCTGATCCATTCACACCCTGTTCCCCATTTACCCCGTCAAGACCATGGTCTCCATCATCACCCTGCCAAGGAAATGTACACACTAAATAAAACAATCAATATCAGCAAACAGACACACACAATTATAAACCTTTTTGAATGTGGTTTTCTATCTGTATAGACAAGACACCTTGTGTACTGCACCTACAAAGGTTTATAGTGTTCATGTAGTACATACTGTATGAATATTAAATCCTCACACACTTACCTTGTTCCCTCTGTAGCCTCTTGAACCCTGTCAGAAGATAAGATTAGATGAAAGTATATTAGACAGGTAACTACCCCTGATCACGGTCCTGTGTAGCTCAGTTGGTAAAGCATGGTGCTTAAACCCGCCAGGACTGTGTGATAAATTCTCACAGGATGGCTGGTAGTAAAATCTACGCACTAACTACTACCAGCTCTGGATAAAAACGAATCTGTTAAATGACAATAATCTGTGATTCAGGTTTCAAAAATCAGCCAATTTCCACCAACTCATTAGCATAACCAGTTCAGACAGGAAACCTTATTGGTCATTGATCAGCGACGTATCAGCTGATGCCTGGTATGCCTCCAATCACAACATCAAATTTCATATTGACTATTTAATCGTCATGTTACTCTCTCAGTCAGATGCACGCCGGCCCTACTAGCATGCGGTTGTGAACCCACCCACCACCCCTGCCTCCACCTGTTCAGTTGTGTTTTCTTTTCATGGGGGGATCGGTAATACGTTCCTTGCTCATTGATAATGGGGATTGCTATTAATGATATTATTGTGTTGAGATCGTTATTAGTAGAATTATGTACACGATCATGTGATGGCAGTGAGTTACCCAAGAGGAGCAGAAACTAACGCCAAGACATGTATATAAAAATGTTGTGTATGTTTCTAATAAATGGTTAAACTAAAACATGGTGTTTTCTGTCCGAACTCTGAAAGTGAATTGTGGGTAAAGAGAATTCTGGGAAAGTGATAAAATTTTTGCAACCCACATGTGAGCTTAAAGTAGATGGCAGGATGACATCCAGAAGGAAACCTACGAAACCCAAAAGTCTGTAAACAAATATTGCTGGTTGGTCAGTAAATCAATCTGCTCACCTTGACTCCTCTCATCCCAGGACATCCCTGTAGTCCCTGTGGACCAGTGGGACCTGGTTGACCTCTTTCACCCTGAGGGAAGGCACAAAGGACCAGGGTCATGGGATAAAAATAAAATAATCATCTCTAAATACCACTCTAATACAAACAAAAACTCTTACAATTCCTCCCTCCTCGCCTGGGAATCCAGGGTGTCCTTTTAGTCCAGGCAGACCCTGTTAGGAGACAAAAAGCTAATTAATAAAGTGGAACAGGCAAAAAAGAAACATATATTCAACTCTTATTTAAAGTACATCAATGGTGTTTGCTTATTCTGTGACATGTATGTATGTATGTATATGAAACACTATTGTATTATGGAGGGCACAGAGGGACTCACCTTTGTGCCTGGGGGCCCTCTGGGGCCACGGACACCCTCATGTCCTGTGCACTTACACATTACATTGCAGCACTCCCTCTCAGCCACTGTGTCCTAGAGGAAAGGAGAGGGAGGGAAAGAAAGAAAGGTGTCAGGAAGAGAGGAGGAAGATGAGAGTGGGAGACAAGTGGAGGAAGATGAGAGTGGGAGACAAGTGGAGGAAGATGAGAGTGGGAGACAAGTGGAGGAAGATGAGAGTGGGAGACAAGTGGAGGAAGATGAGAGTGGGAGACAAGTGAAGGAAGATGAGAGTGGGAGACAAGTGAAGGAAGATGAGAGTGGGAGACAAGTGGAGGAAGATGAGAGTGGGAGACAAGTGGAGGAAGATGAGAGTGGGAGACAAGTGGAGGAAGATGAGAGTGGGAGACAAGTG
>JACXGI010002377.1:0-11989 GCA_016801175.1 Esox masquinongy | reverse complement strand
TTTATATTCTATAGCCAAACTGAAAAACTACCGTCAGTATCATTGCTCTTTTTTGCTGTTTTCTATTGGCCTCTCTATTGTCAATATTACTTGATAGAGAATTACTGTGAAAAATGTAAAGACATAAAGGACTACGAGTGTTAGCCAGTTTAAGCGAAATACATTACTAATAAAACACTGGGAGACAGAACTAAAATAGAGGGGTTTATTCTGATAAAGGACTTACTATTTGTGTCAAAATGTAGTTGTTCACATCGTGCATGCCGATGTTGAGCTGCTGTTTGTATCCGAATCCTCTTCCAAACTCCACCATTTGAAGAAGGTTGGCATTTTGGACCCCTTCTAATGCAACTGTAAATAGGGCATTGACACCTTTTCCCGAAATGTGACATGAAAAACAAAGACAAAACCAATTTTGTTCAGAAATCCAAAACACATGTTCTTAAAATTGTCACCTTCTTTAAGTTTCCCTTGGTTCTTTTACCACTAGTATGAAGATGTTCTGCTGCTTGCTCTAGTTTCATCACATCATCATCAAGTCCGTCTGAGAAGATTACCAGCACCTACATGACAAATCAGTTGTAATATTCTTATTAAATATAACCTATAACAGATGTTTGAAAAGCAACGTTTTTGGAACCAAGGATCAACCAGAGAGCAGACATGTTGTATTTGGGCTCACCTTCACTCCAGCATTGGACCTCTGGAACTTTTCACGGAAGGAGCGCAGGAGGAAGGAGTTAAAGTAGGTCTTCTCGGTGGTCTCAAGCACCATAACCTTCTCCAAAATCTTCTCGTCGTACTTTTCAAAATTGAGGTCAAAGAGAACCTTTCCATCCTGCTCCACCACGCGGAAGCCAATATTAGTTTCAATGGGTCCACTGCCGGCGACGCAGCACAGGCCCTTAAGACTGGACACATGGTGGATAATCTGTGGCAGGAAGGCCTGCAGCTGGGCTTGGCCAGCGAAGAGCCGCCGGTCTATGCTCCTGCGGGTAATATCGAAACCCATGGCGATGTCTATGGTGCAGCCTATTAGACACAGACACAGTCTCATTATTACTGTTACAAGTGAAAAAGCTTAATGGGTCAGGTTTAATAAAGGAGAATATAACACACAATGCGGAATAGCCCTTTTCCAAACACTAACAAGCATTCCGAAATGAGTGTTTTTCATTGAGACACAAGTGACAGAGAGAAAAGAGATGAATGGAGAAAGGGCAAAATTGTGTGCTGTGAACTTACTATGTAATTCAGATATTATAAGCCTAGAGCATATGGCATCAACCACTTTCCTTCTGTTAGCTTCCAGGCTGGCAAAGTTATGCACAGAGAAGTCCCTTTCTTCATGACGAGTGATTTGCCGGAGCTTAATAGGGTTGTCACCATCTCCTATTCCGACAGCATACACAGCAACGTTCATGGCAAGGAGCTCCCCTGCTGCATGCAAGTCAACTTCATTTGGAGGTCCGGTTGTTATTAAAACCAGGTTCTGGGGGAACTTGTCATTGATACGACTCCCTCTAGCTTGTTGGAAGAACTCATAACGGACATAGTCCAGGCCCTGTCCCATGTGTGTCTCCCGACCAAGTTGCCTCATATTTTTTATGTGTTTAACGATCTCTTCCTCTGTGTAATACTGATTCAAGTAAAACTCTGTTTGGGTATCACTGCTGAACTGGGCCACTCCGACTCGGAAGGACTGCTCCGTGATGTTAAAGCTGGAAACAAGGTCTGAGGCAAACTGCTTCAGGACAATAAAGTCAGTAGGGCTGATGTTCTTTGAGCTGTCGATCAACAGGACCAAATCCCCATGCTTTTGGTTACAGACTGATGAGAAGAGAAGAGGTAAGATGAATCAATATGCTTGTGTTACAAGGCAATGTGCTTTCGGCTATCTTGTGTACAATTCATTTCCACCTTACCTGGTTTAGTGTGGTTGCAGAATTCAAAGGAAATATTTTTGTGCAGTGTGTCCAGTTCATGAAATGTATTTACAAAGAAAACCCTTGCTGGGTCCCCTGCCATGATCTCAAGCTCTTCTTTGTTTGCTCCAACCACTCCAATGCTGAACACTAATATTCCCTCTTCCTGTAGCTTTTCGGCTGGCTGTCTTAGGTCTTGCGGATCAGTAGCCTCACCATCCGTGATCACCATGAGCCATTGGGGCACTCCGAGAGCTTTTCGCCCACCATAATCTTTACCAAAATAATCCAAGGAATACTTGAGCGCCTCCCCAGTGTAGGTGTCTCCAGTGGGCGCTACAAGTTTGGATATGGCAGTATTGACTTCTCTCCTAGATTTGTACTGATTGAGTGTAAATACAGACTCAGGCTTGTTGGAGAAGACAATCAGGCCAAAGCGTGTCTGCTTCTCCCCAACAGTGGTTTCATTGACCAGGGCCATCATGAAGTTTTGCATGATTTTAAAATTCTCTGTGGAGATGCTGGTTGAGCCGTCCACCAAGAAAATAATGTCTGCAACCTCTGTCCTCACACAGTCTGATGGAAGAGAGGAAAATATGAAAGTCAAAATCAAAGAACATGTTACTTCTTTAAGTAATCTTATTTATTTTTTTTTACCAAAAATGAAACTCACCTTTGTCAACATCACATACTGCCAAAACCAATTGGCTTTCCAAGGCCTTGAGTGCATCAAAGTCCACCTCGGAGAAGACCCTCTCCCTATTACCACTGATCTCTAGCAAGTCTTTATATTTGGCATTGCCCACTCCAATGGCATAGACGTTCACACCCTTGCGTTGAAGTTCTCTGGCAGGAGCCAATACCTGATCTTGTGCCTCGCCATCAGTTACGACAATCAGCAACTGTTTTACATTAGTCCGTCCCCCTCTATGTGGGTCAAAGTACTCTGAGGTGAAGGACAAGGCTTTGCCAGTGAGTGTTCCCCCTCCCAACTGTACCATTGTTTCTACACTTTGCACCATGTCTGCTTTCCTGTCATACTCGTTTAAAGGGAAGATCAGCTGTGGATTGTTGCTAAACTGTATGACCCCCACTTGCACTTCATTCAGGCCAATGGCTGACTTATTGATGATGGACTGCATGAATACCTTCATCTTATTAAAGTCTTCATTGCTAATACTTCCTGAGCTGTCGATCAAGAAGAGGACGTCTCCCTTCATGTCCTTGCAAACTAAAAAGAGGACAAACATAATCATTGATATTGTTTTAACTTGCAATTGTTTATGCTTATAATTAATTCCTGATCAGAGAAAATTGTTTCACACAGTTACAAAATTCAGAAAATAAGTTAGATGCAAAATGCAAAAAAACAATACCCTTACTTTCTTTAGAGCAGATATCAGTGATGATTTCATTCTTGATTGATTTCAGAGCATCAAAGTTGTTGACAGTGAACTTTTTCTCTTTGCTACCAGCAATCTCGAGCAGCTGTTCATCATCAGCATCTTTCACTCCGATAGCATATATAATGATGTTCTGATCTCTCAGCATTTTCGCTTGATTCCGCACTTCGTCTTCAGATTTCCCATCTGTAATAAGAATTAGGAACTCACGGACCTTGAGACCACGGGTGGCCTCTGCATTAACAAAATGGGGGCCCATATATTCCAGAGCTTCTCCAATCCGTGTCCCACCTCCAAGTTGAATAATGTCATTCACAGCCTTTACCACTGAATCTTGGTCAGGATAGGCTGTCAAGTCAAACTCAAGAGTTGGTGAATCACTGAACTTTACCAGACCCACACGGACATGCTGCGGACCAATGCGGAACGTGCGTACAAATTCATTAATAAAATTCTTCATGTCAGCAAAGTCTGGATATTTAATACTCCCTGAATGGTCAATCAGGAAGTAGATGTCAGCTTCATCTGTCTCTACACAACCTAGAATTAAAAGAGAAAGGAATAAACTGCTATAATCTCATAAACAACTAAACATATTCATAAACATTTCTCGAACAAACTAAAAAAGAATAGCTAATTAGATCTCACTTTTCTTTGCAGTGAATGTTCTTGCAATTGATTTGACAGAACGTTGTAGGATGTTGTAGCACAAACTCTTCTTCAGCGTCATTTCCAGGGTCTTGAGGTCGGAAAAGTTGTCCACTTTTAAAACATGCTTTGTGGCGGGATGTGAAGCGATCTGTGTCAATTCTTTCTCGACAGCATCCTTGATCCCCACTGCATAAACAATGACGCCAGATCTGCGCAGGGCAGCAGCATGAGAAGTAACTTCGTCCTGAGACTTTCCATCAGTAATGACTATTGCCACCTGCTGCACACCCTCTTGTTTCCGGCTTCCCTGCTCCTTAATAAACATGTTCTTTCTGGCAAAGTCTAGGGCCTCACCAGTGTTTGTGCCACCACCACGATAGAGCAGTAGCTTGATGTATGAAAGAATGTTACTTTTTTCTATGAAGGTGTTTAGGGAAACCTGAGCTGAAGCCTTATCGCTGTAGAGGACGATGCCCACCCTCACACTGTTCAAGCCCACATTAAGCCCCTCCACGATCTTGTGGATGAACCCACGAACCAGTTGGAAGTTTTCGTTTCCAATGCTCCCAGATTCATCAACTATGAACACAATGTCAGCCACTGAAGCATCACTGCAAACTGCAATAGAGAGAAAATTGTTAGTCAACAGCAATGGGTTATCCCTTAAGAGGATGTAAAATGAGACATTATCCTTACATTATGCTGCAATGGGCTGAATCAGTTTCTCACTGAATGTTTTTCTTAAACAAATCTAGTTTGTTTACACACGATTATAGATTTACAACAAAGAAAACACCTGTACTGCATCAAATATATTGCTGAAATGTATTACAGTTTAAGTTTGCTCAATATTACACTTTATAAACATAAAAGGAAATGTAAATGTTACCCCAGAGTATAAATTCTAAAATATATATTGTGATGATGTTGACAGGGTATAATATTGGGATTCAAACAAAAAATAATACAATCCAACTTCATTTCTGACATGGTACAAGTGTCTTCTTTCAAGCCAATATGAATGTGTGTGAGGTGTGTGTATATATACAGTGACACAATATAATATACAGCTCCGGAAAAAATTAAGAGACCACTGCACCTTTTTCTTTCCTTTCCAAAAAAGTTGTAAAGGAAAGGTTCGAGTGAGGAACAGAAGCGTATAATTTGCAGTGGTCTCTTAATTTTAACCCGTCTGTTCCTCACTCAAAACTTACCTTTTCGACTTTTTTGTGTATATATACAGTGAAACAATATAATATATTGATATATAAATATATATATATATATATATTAATATATTATATTGTCACTGTATATATATATATATTCACTGTATATATATATATATATTGCTTCAAACATTTGGTAAGTGTATGCTGATTTTGTTTAAACCACTACATTAAAGTCATAATCGGAAATCAGATATTTACTTGATTCACCAAAATGGGTCTTAAATTAAATGATCTCACCCTCCGTCACATTGGCCTTCTCTTCACTATCAAAGAGAAGCTTCAGTGCCGGTGCAATGATTGTATTCCGGTAGATGTATGGCCTGGTGGCCAATGCCTGCAGATCTGAAGGAGTAGATGTACCCAGCCCGATGGAAACAATGGTCACCCCATCATGTCTGATGCTACGTGCCACTCTCCGGAAGCTATCAACTGAATCCCCGCCTGTCACTGTGACCAGAAACTGCCGGTAGCCTTTTTCAGCACGACCACCAGACGAAGTGGTGAAGAACTCTCCACGGGCATGTGTCAGGGCATCTCCCAGGTGACGATCCCCACTGGGGCGCAGCTTGAATTTCCTGAGAGCCGCCACATAGTCATTCTTGGTGGTGAGGGCGTTCAGCAGGAACTCCACTTCGGTGTCCTGGGAAAACTGGGCCAGCCCAAGGCGATGGGTGTCTCGGCTCGGGTTCAGTTGGTTGACCAATCGCTGCAGAAGGACTCGGACCTGCTGGAAGTCTGTCGGTCTCATGTTGCTGTCCACCAGGAAGAAGATGTCGGCAAACTTTTGACCAAGAGCTACAGATATTTTCATACAAAGAAAAGCATGTTTTCAACATGTAAATCATATTTGCTTATTATCTTAGAAGTGGTCATCTTGATGACTGAATAATTTGCCTTTGTCAGAAGTGCAAGGATTCAAGGATCTATGCGTTTGCTAAAAATAGTATTTGTGACTTAGAGTAGATTAGATACATTGGAATTGCAACATTCACAACTTGTCACAATTGTTACAACATACTATGTTCCTAATGTATAAGAAAGTCCCTTACCCATCCTCTGGTTCACCATGGAGACACACACCGTCTTTAGCAGACCCCGAGAAATTGCCTGTAGTGCCTGGAAATTATTGATGGTATGTAGGAAATGCTTACTGGGCCTGTTAGCAATAGCTTGCAGCTGGGTTTTGTCAATATTCCCAACTCCAATAGCATACACAATGACCCCATGCTGCCTTAGTTCCTTGGCTGGCTCCACTACATCGTCCACAGAATCCCCATCAGTGAGTACCACAGCAATCTGGGGCACCCTCTGACCAGCACGGCTTCCTGCAGCCATGGTGAAAAACTCTCTCTGAAGGAATCTAATAGCCGTGCCAGTGGTTGTGCCTCCTTGAAGCTGTTCAAGCTGGTCCACTTTCTCCAGTAAGGCACTTTTTTCTGTATTATCTGCCAACAGGAATTCCTTCTTGGGCTGGTCACTAAACTGGGCCAGTCCAACGCGAACCTTGTCTGAACCGATATCCAGGCCCTCAATGAAGGTGTGGAGAAACATCCGAACCTCCTGGAAATCTGTTGGGCTGATGCTGGTGGAGCCATCCACTAGGAACACAATGTCAGCCACTGTGGCTGTGCTGCAGTCTGGAAATGAATGAAAAGATCTATTAATGTTGTGAATTAAGAATATACCTTCTAATTAAATTGTGAACAATATTTTATTTAATGGCAACAATGCGACGGTATCATCATGCGGTACCTTGGCCCACTTGAGAGACCTGTCCCTTCGCCTCCTCTACGGTGGTACACAGAACTTGGACAATGCTCTGGGAGATGCCCTGCAGTGCTGCAAAGTCAGACACGCTGTACACATGCTGGTTGTGAGGTTTAGTGGCGATCTCTTTTAGCTGCTCCTCATCTGCGTCCTTGATGCCAATGGCATACAGCGTGATGCCCCGCCTCTGCAGCTCAAGGGCATGCGGCGCTACGTTGTCTTGTGATTGGCCGTCGGTGATCACCACAGCGATTTGTGGCACGTTGTTGTTGATCCGGCTCCCTGCTTGGTTGACAAAGAGCTCATTCAGCAGAAAGTCCAGGCCCTCGCCTGTCTTGGTGCCACCACCCTTGTAAGGCAGTTTGTTGATGTATTCCAGGATGTCTTTTTTCTCCTGGAAAGTGTTGAAGAGGAACTCTGTGCGTGGCGTGGTGCTGTACTGGACCAGGCCAATGCGCACCAGGTCAGGGGACACAACGAAGCTGTTGACCAGAGTGAACAGGAACTGTCGAATCCGCTGGAAGTTCTCTGTACCGATGCTCCATGAGCCGTCCACCAGGAAGACGATGTCAGCCACCGACTCCTCCGTGCAGACTGATGGAAGAAGAAAACTATTGCTAGGCACTGATATTCTTTACACTTGTCTGAAGCATGTTTTTTTCCCAAGCAATTAAGCAGCTCTCATTCAAAAAGTAAAATGATTAATGAAACACTATTTCTAAAGTGCTTTTAAATTAGATTAGATTTGATTAGTTTCAACTTTGTCATTGAACAGTACAAGTACAGTACAATGAAATGCAGTTATCATCTAAACAGAAGTGCAAATAGAGGAGGGCAGAAGATTTACAACTATTTACAAGTATTATGTATCTGTATATTACCAGTGGAATGTGTAGATGTGCAAATAAGGCAAATGCAGTACAAATGGCAATACTAAATGTGCAGTAAGGCAAATAGAGAAGGGCAGAAAATTTACAAGTATTTACAAGTATTAAGTATATGCATATTACCAGTGGAATGTGCAGATGTGCAATGAAGGCAAATGCAGTACAAATGGCAATACTAAATGTGCAATAAGGCATATAGAGGAGGACAGTATTAGGTATATTGTATGTTACAACTGGGATAATAGTTGTTCGGGTACAAATGGCAATTTCAAAATCGCATTCAAGATGTGCAAACGAGGCAAATGAAGGAGTGCTGTATTAAGGTAGCATGAGCACCCGAGATGCAGAGATAGCAATGAGGTCCCTGATGTAGACATGCATGTGTAACAACTGTAGAAATGCAGGCACAATGGTATTATAAATGTGCAAAGAGGCAAACCGAATGTACAAGGTGTATGTGCAACTGAAATGCAGGGATAGCAGCGCTGAGGTTCCTGAGGTAGACACGTACCTTTAACAACTGAAAACGTCCATTATCAGGCATAGCAAGGCAGTGTCGGAGTAGTACAAGGGAGCAGTGCAACAAGGTACCAGAGAGGCGGGGCGGCGGTGGGGCGGGGTGATGGGTCACAGAGTACATAGACGTTTCTATATAGACAAGTGCTCAACAGCATACACCCCAGGTCATCAATTTGTGTTTTTGCTGTATTTCTCCAATGTTTCTTAGGGGTCTGCATTTTGGACTGAAGATAGTAACACATACCTGTTTTTTGTGCTCCACTGACCAGAAAACATGCTGCTATGGTGAATATGGCCAGGAGGCCTGGTGTCCCCTCCATGTTAGCAGGTTTCTCTTGTCCTCCCTAAAACACAAAGACAGATGTTGGACAAGTACTGAAAACATTTGATCAAATTATCAGATCAAGCAATGTTAACAACAGCTATTTACCCTGTAATTCAAGCTTTATCTCATAATCTACTAATTTCATGTAATTCAATTGACATTTTATGAAAGGGATTTATTAATGTGAAAGAACAACAAACCAGACAAGCCTAGTTCAGCCGGCCCGCAATAGAAAATGCTGCTATCTCCAGATTCAAACCCGGGTCGCCCACATGAAAGGCTGGGTTATTTACCACTACACCACGGAGCAATACATTTGCTGGAAGTCAGTATAGCCTCTTGTCTCTATCCTGAACAAATCCTCTTTCGCCACTGGCCGTTTTAATAGTTAATTGGCCATTCGTGAATGACAGTGATACAGTTAAATTGACTAACGTTTCTTACTAAGTTTACCTCCACCACAAATAGCGGCTATGTTTTGCATTTGCCGCTGGCCATTTTAACAGCGCATTAGCCAGTAATAAGCTTTACTGGTATCTACTAACTTACTGGAATAGTCATAAGAACTGAGCAATTGCTAGCGAGTCTGCCAAAGCTATTTCATTTCATGGCATAAGAACATATTTTTTTCTTTCATGGCAAAACAACGTACATTCTTATTTAGTTTACCTCCAACACAAATAGCGTCTATGAACTGTATTGCTTTTGCTACTGGCCGTTTTAACAGCTTTTTAGCCAGTAATAGGCTAACTAGTATCTACTAACTTCCTAGGAATAATCATAAGAATTGAGTAATTGCAAGGGAGACTGAAGATGAACTATTCCATGCCAGAAACAGTCACACTATAACCGTATACAGTTTCAGCCAGCAAAGTTTTTGCCAATACAGAATAATTCTCAATGCGTATTTCACTTCGCCTGCGAGGAGATACAAACTCGGGACCTATAGTTAACGAGTCCACCTCTCTCACCACTACGCTATTTAATATGGGGCAGTCAGTCAGTCACTCAGTCAGTCGGTCAGTCACTCACTCAGTAAGAGACATTCGCTCTTCTTAGCCGGCTCCGCTTACGCGGTCAGGCAAAAATGAACTTGTTTTCATGTAATTTCCTGGTTTTTAATCTAGTAATGGCCCATACATTACAACGCACTCCAGCTAAACATAGACATTTTCTTGTTGCTTAGTATTTAGTACAGTTCATTTTGCATTAGTTATAAGTGGACACTAAAGTGTCACTCAAGTTTCTTGTTGTAAGACACTTGAGTGTCTTACAACAAGAGCCAACATAAAATTACATAAAATTCCTTTCCAAAAAAGTTGACATGGAAAGTTTTGAGTGAGGAAAAGAATTGTTCAATTTGCAGTGGTCTCTTAATTTTAACCATTTTGTTCCTCACTCAAATTCTTTTTTGGAAAGGAAAGAAAAAGGTGCAGTGGTCTCTTAATTTTTTCCAGAGCTGTATTTGATAGCACAGGTGGTCAAATATACTAGCATCATAGAACAATGCTGATCTCAAAAGCATGTATAATTTTTTGCTGCATGGATACATCCTGATCTCACAAACTCACATTCTGTTTTGCTGTAAATGTAAACACTAAAAAAAGTGAGCTTGTGAGATAAGGATGGTCCTACGAGCATGCATTTAGTGAATCAGCCCTCATAGGGGAATCAGCCCTCATAGGTGAATCAGCCCTCACAGGTGAATCAACCCTCATAGGGGAATCAGCCCTCATAGGTGAATCAGCCCTCATAAGTGGGTCAGCCCTCAAAGGTGAATCAGCCCTCATAGGTGAATCAGGCCTCATAGGTGAATCAGCCCTCATAGGGGAATCAGCCCTCATAGGTGAATCAGCCTTCATAGGTGAATCAGCCCTCATAGGTGAATCAGCCCTCACAGGTGAATCAACCCTCATAAGGGAATCAGCCCTCATAGGTGAATCAGCCTTCATAGGTGAATCTCCCCTCATAGGTGAATCAGCCCTCATGGGTGAATCAGCCCTCATAGGTGATGAGTTTTTAATGGACTTCTCTGGGTTCATTCTACATAAATTGTTGACCTACCTGTCAGATGCAGTGCATGTCATTCTCTGTGTGTGTGTGTGTGTGTGTGTGTGTGTGTGTGCGTGTTTCTGTGTTGTTATGGTAATACCATCTACAAGAACTCTCAATTGAAGTAAGTACATAGACAAAATGATCGTGGCACAATTAGCGGTTTAATTACTTGCAAAGAGAGACACGTCAAAAGCTTACAGAATAAACTTGTGAGGAATCTCTGAGGGAAACATAGAACAGTCACAGTATTTATACAGGTAAAAGGGGTGTGGTAAGACTGCTCATTCATTCTCTAAAGACAACATTTTCCTTTATCCCTTCCTCTATCCTGTCCTGGGTGTTACGCAGATCACCTCCACTTCCCCCAAAGGGGCTAGGGGATCATTGTAAAAGACAGTCGGCCACACTCCTGAAGAACAAAGGACAGATACCCTTATTGGTTTAGGTAGATAAACAGATGGTCAGAGGACCCAATGATCCACTTATATCATTCAGACATGTCACAAACAAAGACCAGAGGTACATACAAGGAAATAGAAAAGCAGACAATACTAAAATGTAGTGTACTATATGTGTGTCTGGTTGGATCATGCATGTGGATGCTGAATACACTGCTCAAAAAAATTAAGGGAACACGTAATCATCACAACATAACACAAAGTCAGTTAAACTTCAGGGATATCAGCCTGTCCAGTTAGGAAGTGTTACGCATGTAAGTACCCTGTATGTGCGTTTGTGTTTTTCCCCTCCTGCCGTTTCCCCAGGGGTCCTTTATGTTCTTGATTGTGCTCGTTGGTGTTTCCCACCTGGCAGTCATGAGTGCATCGCCTGACTGCTGAGGTGGACCAATCAGTGGAAACCCCTCCTAATTGCACCACCTGTTCCTTTTTCCATTACCCAATTACATCACACATCCCTGGTTTAAAAACCCAGTCAGTTGGTTCTCCCAGAGAGACTCTTTTGCTTTACCCCACATGGACATAGACACTCTTGAGATACATACCTTTTTTGATAGACAGACACTTTGTTCATACATACATTACTTAGTTTAGCACATACATCTCACTTTGTCCTGTTTCATGTGAGTATGTATTGCTGTGGTGTTTTGTTTGGTGTTGTCTACTCAATTGTTTGCTGTATGCTGTTTAGTCCTTGTTGAACCTGTGTGTTTTGTTTATCCCTGTGTCCCTGGGAAAATGTTTTTTTTAGCAAGTCGCCCTTGGGC